>JARGYV010083842.1:0-13521 GCA_029532675.1 Ornithodoros moubata
GTACGACCCAATCATATCGGGTTAAGGTCACCCTTGGCCTAACTCGAAACACCAGCGTTTACATGAATGCATGATACATTATTTTAGCTGCAGTCCTCGAGATATGAGACTGAAGGTGTCGTCCCTTTCTTTATATCTAGAGGGCACCTGTTACAAGAGTGAACAAGAGTACACTGTGTGCATGATATATGCCACCCACTTGATGAGTAAGTCATCCCATAGTTACTATTACCTCTTATGTTGCCATCTACAATGTCAGGTCGTATTAGTTTCAAATGGACATGGCATTTAACTTTGAAAGTCAAAGACCTTCAAGGTCACAGTCTCTCCGTCTACCTTCGAACCAAACAGTGCGAGAATGACTGCAACATTTCTTCCCACGAAGAGGAGACTGCTCGCCATATGTGCGGAATTGCTTTAGTAAAATCTTCCTAATGCCTTTCCCATGGCATACCCATCACACCATCCTAGCGGTTTGCCTACTGTCATCTATGAAAAGCACCATACATTCCCATTGAAGGCAGGACCGTATACAACCACCTTGAGAGGGTATTTCCTCCTTGGCATGTGGATGACTTGGGCTACAGCCCCAAGCGAACCAGACCTATCACACATGAAAGCGGGCCGCTGACCAAAGAACCTGAAGAGAACCATAAAGTACCATATATTGTGGCACATCTTCGCTACTACGCGGCATCCACGACACCGCATCATTCTCACCAAACGGTGTAATTTTGCGCCCTCTCCAATTGTAAGGAGATTAGCTAGCACTGCAAACAGCCACCCCTCTTCGGTATTCTTCGCACCGTAAAGCAGGAGGGACCTCCCCTTTTAACGATCGATAGCGGCGGACCGTTGGCCATGACGTTGTCGGCAGGCAGGGCCCGAAGGCTCGAAGGCGGTAGTCTGGGTTCTGAAGCTCCGCCTCTCGTTCATGACTGCTGTGAGTGAGTCCTCAGCATTTTCCTTGCCTTTTGACTGAGGGAGGAGGGCACATCGTGGCTGGCGATCAGTGGCCTCTTTACAGTCGATGAAAACCGCTTGTGGTTGAGCAGACGTCTTCCTTTGACCAGTGCAATGCAGTCGTACAGGTTCATGCTGGATCACGAAGAAGCCCTGAAGAACTTTGCCAACCGGGACGTTATGATGCGCGCGGTGAAGGCTCCGCATCTGGAAAGCCCAGTACAGAACCAAAGTGATAGCTACGTCAAGTCAGCGAAAGCTTCTGATGTGCCATTCCACAAGGGTGTTACCGACCGATGCATTCTGCTCAACTCGGACCCGAAGGAAAAGAGCAAGAAAGGTACGTTCATTTTGCGTGGAGTTGAGTTACGCACTCTTTACATTGTGCTCAGTTATTTCTGAGCAAGGCAAGGACGTTGTATTTTATAGGGACCTCAACAGCATTTGCAGTAATATGTTTTGTGCGTACACTACGCAACTGACTGTTATAGTTTCATATAGATAATTATGGCGTGAACTTTCAAGAAAACAGAGACGGTATAGGAATGTTGACCACATTCCACTTGATGTGACCTGTCAAGACGTCGTGTCGATATGTCTTAACGTTAAGCGGTGGTTGAGCAGCAAATGTGCAAGGGATAAGAAATCAATCGATGTTGGGAAGTTTACTGGCATTCGATGGAAGGCAGGTTTCCTTGGGCCTCATTGGACTGTTTCGATATATTTCACGTGTTAAGCACTTATAAGGTGGATAACATATTCGGGTGCACAGCTATAGGAAATTGTTTGCTCGTAGAGCTCAGTCGACTATCGTACAGTGGCTGCATGATTTTTTGCCACGATTGAAGTCCACGATTGTAATTTGTGCTGAGAAAGGGCTTGGAACATTTTGCAGTCTATAATCTCACTAAAAACGATCACTGTTTCTGCTTACTTGGTTGTCAGGGCATTTTCAGG
The DNA here is from genome assembly GCA_029532675.1 of Ornithodoros moubata. Lineage (NCBI taxonomy): Eukaryota > Metazoa > Arthropoda > Arachnida > Ixodida > Argasidae > Ornithodoros > Ornithodoros moubata. The sequence continues at coordinate 1,921 of JARGYV010083842.1, forward strand.
CATTACTGTTCTTGTTCATGGCGTAAACTCTAAAATCCGCTGCAATGTAACTGTAGCAATATTTGACAACGCCTTAATGATATTCTGTCCTTGTCTATAGCGCTCGTTTTAAGATCCGTCGCACTATCACTATAGCAATGCTAAAAAACGCCTTCAGGGACATTGTTCGAATGGCAACAAAAGCTTCTGAGTCACGATCACTCAGCAGCAGGTATATTTCCTGCCTATTCTATCTTGCTGTAAATATGCAGCACTTCATTTATAAGAAAGAAAGCATAAGTGTAGAACCAGTTCAGTTTTCTACAGATTCAGTTGTGGTTTTCAACACCAACCTCCCCTTCTGACATGAGCGAATATTGATGACGTCAGTCGCTTGGGAACCGTGGACAGTGCGTAGCGCCGAACCAATGGCGAACACAAAACATGGACAACGCATCAGACTCCAATTCAACCCCATCCATCACACGGTTCTAGCGCCAGCTTTTCTGGAGCTACATCACTTTATCATAGGAGCGTTGGGCCAGTCATCCCAATTACTTTAAAATACGACACTATACTCGCTTGAGTTCGCTTGCGTCGACTTTAACTATGCCACATGGGGAAACTAAAGTAGAAATAATATAGTCTCTCACCTAGATATACTTAGCTTGCTGTGCTCGACATGCATGGGTACATATGCTGACGCTCTTCATGGATGACGAAAGTTCACCACAATCACGGTCTTGCGACGCTACAGTAAAGCTACATTGACCTCTTCATCAGGCAACGGGAAAACGCAGGTAAAGAATTGCACAAGGAACAACGCACAATGAACCTTTGCAGCGGCTGTACTAAAGATTTGTACCTGGCTTAGCGGTGGTGCTTACGTTTATATTTTCTTTATATTTTTCTCTCTTTCTTTTTTTTTCTGTATGTGCTTTCTTGTGAGCAGCAGAACACGTCTGAAACGCTGTAAACATTGCCCTTTTATTGATACATAGGCTTCAAAGCGCGTGTTTGCGTGTGAGTAAGCAGACAAACAAATATCTACAAGCGCATTTTTATATGTATGTATACAGTGGGATTTTAGCCATTGCAAACAGGATAGGAACTGCTGCGCTTGTATAGCTTGATGGATAAATTTTCGGAAGACTATACACTTTGTCAAGATGATAAGGCTTCCACGTGCCAAAAGGCAGCACATGTGCTCAGCTACAAAATGTACTCATTTAATCTTTCCTACATAACACACATTTTCCTTGTCCCGAACTATAGCACGGGCGCATTTAGAGATTACGACTTATGAGCTTTCGCGCATGACCGGCCACTGTCGTTCTGGTTCAAGCGGTACCCCTCACGCGCGCATAACGTGTATGTTTTAAAGCAGGGTCGTTCTCCACATGAAAGCGATACATAGTAACTCAGCACGCAACAAACGTGAATGAAAGACAAGGTGTACTGGTTTGTCCATAGCGACGTGTGGCCATGCAGCGCTCTTTCCAAGAACGGGTACATGGCGTCCAGCACGTGGGTGGGCGTTCCAGGACGACCGCCTCTTGGCTCATCCATCACTTAAGCGTCGGAATGCACGCTCACAATGGTCACCCCCTGCAGACGCAAAGGACCAGCTCTGGTCCTACGTAGAACAGAGTGTTCCTCAAGAAGCTCTTCTAACGCTTGTGTGTTCGCAAGGTGGTGGCCAAAGGCCTGCGCACTGGGATATCCGCGCCTGATGAAGGAAGTCAGACAGTGGGGTCGTTGTTTGTCTCTGTGGGTCACAACAGCTGCTGTGCACCACTTGACTCTCGTGTACCCATCATCTCGCGGGCAGGGATTGCAAACGCCTGCTATGATATGGGCCATTGAGACTTTTGACATCGCAGACGGGGAATGAAGGATCGAAGTTGTAGGTGTCCATTCAGGACGTCCACATCAAAGTTTGCCTGGAGCAGGTGTATACTATACTTGCCTTAGGCGGGTCCTTGTCTCAATGAATATCTCGCACTCGACGCGGTGGAGAACTCCTGACAGCTTTAACAGTATAAACAAATAAGTAACGGGGAAAGCCTTTTGTGCTCATCGGGACAACTGGCAACCAGTTAGAGATCAGCAAAGGCCATCGGGACGTAACCGCTTCATATTTAGAATTAAATGCAAAGTAGTTTCCCAGTATTAAGATAAGCACAACGTCTTTACCATAAGAAACTTAACTGCAACATCCTCGTGCGGGACAATGGCCATATGTCGCTCTTTCGGCTTTCACAGAAGCGCACGCATTAAGATAAGTTAAAGTCATAAAGTCTATACCATCACAGTGGTAGATCTCCGCGGCCATCAATCGAGAGCACGTGGCCCCTCGTTGGCCGTGTTTGTTGGTCGGGAAAAGGATCTTCAGCGCGCAGACCGCGGTAGGCGGTCGACCAGGGGGAACCACCGATCTGCTAAATGTCGTACGCCACCCCGTGGGTGATCTGTTAAAAGTGTCCACTTGGTGTGGTAGGTGGAAGCCTTTCTGACTTGAACATCATGAGGGAGCGTGCTGCTACTGCTGCTCTTTTCGAGGTCTCCCGGTCGTTTCCAAACAGTTTTATCGCTGAAGGTCCAGACTGTTTTATTGGCGAACATTTCTGGCGTCCGTATAAAAGTCGTAGAGAAAGGAAGGCTATCTACTTGGCACAAATCTTTCCCTGCTCGTAGGTTGTTAAAAACGCAAGGTCAAATATATTTGCGCACGTGCAGCACACTTTATGTAAAGCTAAACCATCATGCAAATGTGATATCAGTTTTTATTCAACCTATTATTAGCGAGCACGACAAAACATATGCTTCGAGTTTTAGATATCGTTTATCCTATCGCATCGTAATTGCCTTAGAGGCACGTTATACAGTGAAGCCCGGTTTCAAGGGAGCACATCGCGGACGGTTCAGGATTCATTAGCCACATCTGGTGCTCTTAATGTTTTGAATCTGGTTTTAATGTGATTTTTAATTAGGTCCAACACGCGAGAATATACGACGTTTGATTGTGCACAGCTGCCTTTGCAACCCATCGAAGCCTGTCGTTACTGCTACGCCTGTTTAACGCGGAGAAGAAACGCGTTCATACAGTCGGTAAGAGGATATCCCGAACGAAAACACACTTTCTTCGGGCACTTGGGTATATAAACATTGCGCATAAACATATTCAGCTGTGACGTATAGCTCTCCAACCTTTGAATAGACGCTGTCAATTCCTGTCGGACCCCACAAGAGGCCTTCGTCTCGTTTCGCCACAACGAAGACAAACAAAGGCCGAGATGAATTCGATAAATGGAACGAAATAGGCGCAAGTGGTGCACCTTCCGCGAGAGGGCTTGCACTGAAAAGCGCTAATTCCGCTTCCGGTGGGGTCCACTTCGCAACTCTGGCCAGTGTCAATGTCGGCTAGATCGCCATTTCGGTGACGACGACAACCACTTGAGAGACGATAAGGGCCTTTCTCATCACAGACTCTACTTAGGCTTTCTTTAGGCGCCTTTGACAAGGGTATAGAGAGACGCAAATGTGCCTGACCCGTCAGTTAACGATCAGCGAATTGGCATATGTCACTGCTAAAGTTCCCTCGGTTTATTCATTATTACGGAAGCGTGCCGGTAATTTAGTTACACTGTGCGTGTCATACCACGATGCCCCTCGGATTGCTTCTGCCCTAGTAAAAATGGGTGATTTTTATCGTAGGTCATCCAGAGCAGAGTCCCGAAAGGATATGCGAGGCGAGTGTTTTCATGATACTGTGAAATAGCAGCACGTGATATTTGCAGGGCAAACCTACGACCGATTAAGATATGATATTACTTTTTTAGTACAGCAATTAGTAATTGATGAATAATCAATTGGTTATTGTATTGCTTATGATGCCGCTATATTTCTTCTCGTCGTATTTCTTCTTTGGTCGCGCTGTGAAACACAGTATGCAGTGCATTTGAGCAAATTGAATATTGTTCAGCTTACTGACTTTCCGAAAATTTCACGTGTCTTCAAAAATCGATTCTAGTTTCTGAACCTTTGCAAGTATCAAAAATTTTACGGGAGTTTATGTTCATGTGCGCGACATAGATCATAACGCGTTTTTACGCACGTGTCTTACCCATGTGTGTTTCCTTTGCAGGCACGTCCGAGAGCACAGTAGGATGTGGAGGTGGAACAGCAGATAATGGCGGTATCCGACGTTACCGCACAGCCTTCTCCAGGGAACAACTGGCCCGTCTTGAGAAAGAGTTCTGCAGAGAAAACTACGTGTCTCGGCCCCGTCGCTGTGAGCTAGCCGCCTTGCTTGAACTTCCAGAGAGCACGATAAAGGTTAGTCCGCGCAGTTGGCTTTTCTTTCTAATGACACTGAAATAATTTACTGGATAGGATTGACTGAAAACTAGAGAACGGAAGCTGGACAGGTAAAGAATAATTACCGAGAGCTTCGTCGAATAAGATCCTGACGCGATGAGAATAACAAGGACGGACAATTACACACGCACGCTGGAGAAAAAAAAAAAAAAAAGAAGAAGAAGGAATTTGAGGAAGGTTTATCTGAGGTGATCGCAGACGATGAACGTCAGTTGCGGTTGACGGCTCTGTGTGGACATAGCTGGACTCTTTTTGCACTTTGACTACGTCTTACCGTCCTTTTATTGAGCATGTGCTTTGTCATGTCGGCTACATCTTCCTATTAGCTGTTGCTTTACCGCACTCACCCTTTCTCCTTTGTAAACGTTCATTCCTCGTCAATGAGGTGACATCATTTTTGCAATGGCCGGGGATAACTAATGTTCAAATAGTCCATATGTCTTCTTCTTCCTCAAACATCATACATCCTTCTTTCATAGTCCTTGTACATCATACAAAGATCGTCAGTCTAGATCATCGGCTTCTTCTTCTACCTTGTCCCTTCTGGCCATCGACTTTTTAATAAGAACGCCCTTCCTTCTCAGGTGTGGTTTCAGAACCGAAGAATGAAAGACAAGAGACAGCGCATGGCACTCGCTTGGCCGTATGCAGACCCGCACTTTGCTGCTTACATGCTGAATGCCGCTGCCGCTGCCGCCGCCACAGGTGGCTATCCGTACCCTCTACCAGCAGGCACACTGCCATTCTCTTATTATTCCGCCTTGTCCACTTTGGGTGGGCATCGGTACCACGGCTATGGAGTTCCAGGCACAACCTCGGGACGACCTCCTTCACCGACTGTCCTCCCTCCTACGTCCTATATTCGAAGTCATCCCATGGAAACTCCTGGCACTCCACTCTCTTGTAACAGTCCGCCAGTTCAGGCATGCACTGGGCCGGACTCGTGTCGTTGCACCTTCATGGGCTACAACCCTGCAACGGGCACTCCGGTGAACCAGCACCCTTCACACCCGTCTCCTGGTACACCGCCTCAAATGTCCCCGGCACCGTGTCACACAAAGACGCCCTCTACGACGACGGAGACGCCGAAGCCTAACCTATTTCGACCCTTCAAAACCGATTCCGAGAAGGTGTGACGTCCGAAGTGGACGAACACTATTTGTGTCAGCCACGCTGCTTTTACTCGTCGACCGGCTAAGAACTATGGGGAGTGATGGGAACGAGTTCTTCTACATTCTGCTTACTATTAGATAGGGAAACTTATTATAAAGAAAATGGATATTTCTCGATGAGGCGGCACAAGAGACGGCGTGCACTCACGTAATATTTTGGATGAAAAGAAAAAAAGACGTATATGCAACGTGCGAAACGGTCCTTGGGACGTGACCCATATGCGGTTCGATCGGCTCTATAGACAAAGAAATTTTCCAGAAAGCTAACAAAGCTTTCATTTCCTTTTCCGAACATAGTCATGAATATATGTCGCATGTAATCGATTGTTCATCTCGCAGAGATGTCATAGAGATTGCAGCATGAATATGAGGAGATTGCTGCCCCTTCACTATTCTTACTGTTGGCCTCTGCAGCTCTTTACGTCTGTATTTATTCGCACCGATTGACCCCGTCAACATTTCCACCACAATATAGTGTGTAGTTTGTACATATTTTTGGATCTGTATATATATATATATATTGTATACGTCGGATAATTGATGTTTGTACATATGGTCACACATAACAGTCTCGAAGTAAAATTGAATCAAATTGTGAATGTCAGTTTGTGTGGACTCTTGTTTACCACTGCCTTTTTCTTTTTATATATGTCTCGGTGCATGAGATGGGTGTTGCCCGCTAAGCGGTGCATATTTTGCACCCCGTCCCAGTAGCTGAAGACAATTGGACGACTCTCATGCATACAGCTATTGAACCTTACGGGTTCCGTGACCGACTTCACAGAGAACTGCGCCGACATACCCCTTTAACCGCGAGGGGAATGCCCAGCAACGGAGAAAAACAACAGCGCCATGGGATTCGATCCCACGATCTTGACCTCCTAGTATTTGGAACCCACGGAATAATGCGGTGTGGTGCCTGAGGTAAATGAGGCGCACTTCCGCTTCTGCCTCCACCTGACTGGCCACTAGCCACTGCGGCGTTTGGCCAGCGCACTGAATGAGGTGTGCTGACAAACTTCGTCCTCTTCTTCTTCTGTTTTGCGAACAGAATTATGTTCAGCAGAAGAAGAGGAATTATATTCATGGAGCCAGGAAAGGAAGAGGCCATAGGCCATGGCAGATGTTCATAACCAGAGAGGAGAAGGCAGAAGGGAAGGACTAAGCTTCATCTTTCTTTCCGCACGTTTCAAAAATTTAACCTGTCGCCTGTAGATATATTTTCATCGACTCGAGAGGCACAAATTCTATGAAAGAAATGAAAAAAGAGGGACAAAGAGAGACCTTATCGTTGCTATGCAAATCTAATAATGTAGTCAACTTTTCATTCGTTGCACACCATTTAAAAGTTACCGCAATGAATTGCAAAGGTGGTAATTTGAAACTCTCTGACTTAGCAATGGGTCATGAAGGCAGTATCAGAGTTTTAAACGACACTACAATACAGGACCGAAAATATAATGAACATTTCGAGTATGATGAAAGTGATGAAGAACGATCGTTGCTTTCCTTTTGGTCACAGCTTAATGTAGGAAAAAAACGTGTAAAAATCTTCAGGAGGGTGAGCTCTTCCACTGCAATAGAAATATTCATACTTGCGAGAAAAAAGAAGATAGTCCTTTTTTGTCCTTCGCCGAAAGGAAACGTCGGCTCCCACAGATAGCTTAGACGGGCTCTGACAAGTTAGACAAACGACCCGTGACTAAAGTGACTTCTCCCAAAGGGCAAATAACAGGCACCGCAAAGTCGCGGACGGGATGCCGGCTTGTCCGGCTTCAAAAATTCACGGTTTGTCAAACAGCAATTTTTGCATTGACAGTAACGTCAAGAACTTCCCAAGGCTGGGAAGAAAGAGTTAGCAGGTGTAACCCCATGATCTTCTGTAGCCTCTACCTTTGGGTTGATTCAAGAAACTCTGAGGCTGCTCTAATCTCTATTCCGAAAATTGCACTTAACAAAAGCCATCAGTTCTCAGTGCAAAAGAAGGAACGCCGGAAACCATTATTTTCCGTAAACGCGATTTAACCGCTCGTGGAACAACCTAAGCGATTTTATTTGTCGACGGCACCTTACGGTCCCTTTTCCTGAAGCGGCATTGTTTTACGACCACCACGTTTAAGACCTTGCGCTTCAAAGTTCAACGGACCTTAGAACGAGCATCACGAGAATTATAATAAAGAAGCCAAGGTGGATGTTTTACGAGGGTTACCATATTAGCGGCGTGCTTTACCCCCACCTTTAGTTAGCTGCCGCTCGTACCTTACTTTGACCCACGGCCACTGGCAATCGATGCCAATGGCCATCATCGCGATTTCAAGAGCGCCCCGTCAGCATCAGGTTTTACGTCTGGGCTGCTGTATGGCTTGTGGACTGTACATATAGTGGGGAGACCTACGACCTTTTAGAGTATAGCCTACTATTAAGCACCCCTGTACAGTATAAGAAGTCGTAGAACGGCCAGCCCTTCTTCCAGTGAGCCCGGAAGAACAAGCCAGTGGCGTGTTCCCGCAATTTGACGGTTACGAAACATGACATAACGTAAACAAGAGCCTATCTGGTGTCAGCCTCAAGAAAATAAACAAAACAAGTAGGACTTACTGTCCTATATTATCTAAGGGGGATCAACTACGTTGCGAGTGGAGGTGCTAAGAGGTCGATGGCGTATATTTGGCGAGCTAAGTTTGCCGCACACTTCTTTACGTTCATGCATAACGTGTAAAAACTGCTTGTGCTCGGTTCCTTTTGCTGTCAGAGTTAAATCGATATTTAAATAGGGATGTGTATAGTTGTTTGTCTATACAGTTAATAACCTTTTTGCCCTCCCCCTTTCTCTGACAGGCCTATCATAATGTTCACGTTATCAGAATGTCCGTGAAACATGAGGCCTACATCAGCAACTGACTTCTGTTCCACTACGTAGTCGTAGATGCGACTATTGCATATTTTGCAGGTGAAGCAGCAGAGGACATCATAAACCAACGCCAAAAATACACAATATCGGCGACAGAGACACAGCGTTCATGTCTCAGCGCTCTGTCCCGTGTATTTTGCGTGTTGGCTTATGATGTTCCCGTACTGCCAACACGCTCTTCTCGTCCTCTCGTCAACAAAAAACACACCTCAGTTAGTTGTTTGTTATAAATCTCCAAAATTTTTAATCACAGGGACTCTAAGCTGCGGTACTTTTGCTCGCAGTGGTGTGGTGCGACGATAAGACAGTATGGCAACGGACGGTGCCATCGTCAGCTGGACTGCAACAGGACAAGGACTCTTAACAACGCGCTTGGGAAGAGTAATTGACAGTTCTTGGTACTTGACATCTGTCTGACTGGACATCGACGTCCCCTCCCAACTACATTTTTAAAAGGGGAAGGTGTCGTGTATATATGTGGACGACGAGAGGGAACGGACCCGCGCGTAACGAGATGGTTTGCCACCTTCGACATGTTGGCCACAACCGCCTTTTGCTCTCGAGCTAGCATGATCTAACCGCTTACTATGCGACAAACGATACGAACCTAATTTAAACAAGGACACAAAAGACACAGCCTAAAATAACCGCAGTGTTATTCAAGATGCGCTCGAAAGGCTACTTGGACCATCTTATCTTGTCCCAGTATGCTCCTCCCACAAGGTTTTCAACAAATCTAAGCACTGGAAAATATCATTCTGTCTGACGGTTGGCGCAAAGTGCGCTACTTTTTCCCATGCAAACCCATGGAAAAGTAACAGTGTATTCGCAAGGCTTCATTCCTTTGTTCACATAATTGGTGACTGGTAAAAGTCAATCTACTGTAGAAATATTAATAAGTAACGGGACGCGGTATAATCTTTCAAAAGTAAGGCACTGAAAAATAGCCAGCAACCTCGTCCACAGCTCAATGCACTGTCCCTAGACCTTGTATTCTTGTACAAATGTACTCGTGCGCGACATAAAAATACTCGAATATTGTAATTTCATAATGAATATGGTTATATTACACGTATATCTGTAGATAAACGACGTGCTCTGTAGCAGCCAACGATCAGAAGAAAAGCATTACTGTCAACCACTTACAGTCGTATACAACATCATCTATCAACTTCTACATGATGCCTCTCAATGATTTATTTCGGTACTGTGTATTTTAAGGGACGTATTTGTACATGATTTATTTCACTGGATATATTTCGTAGGCTGGAACTTTAAGCGTTTATTTTACGCGATTTTATTTTAAGAATTTAAAACAGGGTACATCCGTACATAGTTCTAAAGTAGTTGTCTTTCCGCTGTGGATGACAGCCACATAATGATTAAGCGAGATGTGATGGCGGAAGCATTCACAACATGAGGCTTCTGGAAAGTCACGTGGGTGCAAGTACTTCGCTTTCTTACCGACGACTAAGAGAGGTGTAAGTTTAACTTCGGTTGTAGCAACCGAGAGTTTCCACGAACCGTCACCGTTGTTCTCTGAGTCTCTCGTCGCAAACGGTCGGTCAGAGATCACATTAGCCGGCACATGCACATTGTGAGCGCTGACCACGGTGACCACTCTTTCATAGCAAAGAGGTGGTCATTCACTGGTCAGTGGAATGCGTGAACCACACACTTGTTTCTGCTAACCACCGCCTTGACCGCGACCAGCACCCCCAAAGCCACCAGCCTGACAAACAACCACCCTGTTATTTATTCCTTTCGTTTCCAAAACAAATTTCATGCCCGCAATAACCCTGAGTGTTCACCAAGACACTCTGAACAAAACGAAAACACTCAAAGCACCGACGGGCTAAAAGCATGAGCGCGCCTACAATACTGCTTCAGAACGCGCAGTTGTAAAGTATCCCGGGAAACAAAAGGACAACTGGAGAAGACCAGCTAACAATAAAACCCGCCATTTCATGGTTTTTCATCCGCCTTTGTCCCAACACGTGAAGCCTAGCCGCCGGCAACCACTGCCAGACAGCCAAGTGGTGAGCATTCGTGGTTCACCCCTAGCACCCTCGAGTCGGGGACTGCCGCCAAAGACTAATTGCGCTTTAGGAGACAAAACCGACGACGTATGGGGCCTTTTAGGCCTCGTAGTACAACCTTGGTTCCTCTATTGTAGGAAAACGGAAAAGTTTAGCCGTGCGGCCGTACAAGACCCGTATATTGCTGGGCAGTGCACGCGGATTGTTCCAACCGAGATGGGGTGTCGTCTGGTGATGTGCCGGAGGCTGTCCCTCGTACATGATAAACGACGCTCAACTGGCAGGGAACGACCGTTTTTATACCCCCTATTTGCTTCGCTGACATTTGCCGAAAGACCTGCAATATGCCATGTGTATAAGTCTTGTTCTTCAAAATTGGGAAAATCAGGTTTTCAGTGGGGACCATAAGTTGCAATTATGATGCCTCGTTCTCAGCAGACGAGACCTGCACATTGCCTTTTTTCTTCTTCTTCTTTTGTGTGTGTGTGTCTCTCTTTTCTTTTCTTTTTTCGTTTCTTTTTTGTTTCTTTTCCTGATCACTGACAGAATATTGTGGAAGAAAAATCGCGGTGACACCTTCATTGCAGGGCAGTTTCTTCGCGGTTTGACCAGGTATACTGGAAAGGGTGGTACGTGAGATAACGAAGCCTAGTTTAGACCTGGATATTTTGCGATTGAGCCAGACCTTTTTGAAACAAAGCATACCGGCAGGGGTCCTGCAATCTAACCTCCGATTCTAATCGCCTCACACGTGCTGCAACGACACACTCTGCAAACCGAACATCGTGCGACGCAACACGAGACTGAGTCAATGACAACGTACTTATCACCAAACGTCACTTAAACAAGAACAGCCTATCACCGTAATCGTGACTATACGAATGTCTCCTTTGAGGGATAGAACCGGACATTTATCAGATTGAAAGCATGCACAGCAGATATTACATGAAGTCTTCTATAATACTGTATAGGTACTAACCACGTTTGCTCGTGTGCGTTCAAGGCGGCTCTAAAAACTCTAAAACTAATGCCCCTGGCTATTTGCCCCAAGTGAGGCACAAAACAAGGTCTACCCACACCGTCCCTCAGCGAGTAATGCAATACGCTCATCATCATCACC
>JARGYV010083849.1:0-22158 GCA_029532675.1 Ornithodoros moubata
CAGATGTTGCCTCAGCAGATGATGCCCCAGCAGATGGTGCCCCAGCAGATGGTGCCTCAGCAGATGATGTCGCAGCAGATGATGCCTCAGCAGATGTCTCAGCAGATGCCCTACCGTCAACAAGAGCAACCGCAGCAGAATGCAGTGCAGAATGCTCAAATCCAGATGGCAAGGCGACTTTTACTGGAACAGCATCAGGGACACAGGCCTGACCCAAGGTCCCTGAACGCTGATATGGACGCAGTCATCACAGATTCTCGCGTTCTAGACCAGCCTGGGGTAGCCGGGCGTTATGTTGTCGACACGCGGAAACAGGTACAGTACAGACGTCGCCCTGAAGTTCATGAGTATACGCAGGAATCCACTACTGCCCTTCCTGGAGCCCGTGTCGACTGGACGCTAAGCTCAGACGGCGGCCTTCGTGTCGTGGTAGGCGAGACTCCGGCACCTCAGCCCAAGAAGAAGGAAGAAGAGAAGAAGGAAGGAGAAGCAAAAGAAGGCGAAGCAAAGGAAGGGGAAGAAAAGAAGGAAGAGAAAAAAGAAGAGGACAAGAAAGAGGAAGAGAAAAAAGATGACGAAAAGAAGGACGAAAAGAAGGACGAGGGAAAGAAAGAGAGTGCATCTACTGTCACCAAAGGCCGTCTTCCTGTCACATTCCAGGCCCAGCTTGGCAGAGGCGAAGCCAGTGTTTCCGTCGTTTCGGACGATCAGCGTGGGGCCGCCGGAGCGCCACCAGGAGCCAACGAAGAATGCAGTTGCTATGAAGATGTCCTGCTAGAACCGGAAGGTTGCCAAGAGTGCTTGGAGGAGCTACTTTACCAGGAAGATCCAGGTATCAGAGGCCTAGACATGCGAGACATGCAGGTAGACATGCGTCGTGGACCAGAAGTCGGGGGTGAAATCGACATGTCACGAGGAGTCGGTATGCAAGTGGATATGAGGCGCGGGACTACTAATGTCATGTCGCCTACAATGGATCTGCGTGGACTTCAAATGGAGATGCGACGGGCATCGATAGACACATATGGACGGACGTCGAGGGGTGCGCGACGATCATCAATGGACATGCGAAGACCATTGGATATGAGGGGACCGTATATGGGCAGCCCATCAATGGGTGTTCGTAGTGCCTCGGTTGATATGCGAGGCGCTGGGATGGACATGAGATCATATCCTATGGACATGCGAGGAGGCCCTTCGGTGGACATGCGAGGAACTCTAGATATGCGGCGATCGCCAGTGGACGTTCAACGTTCTTCTAGGATGGAAATGCGACGGTCTCCCCCACTTGAAATGAGGAGAACACCCCCAATGGAAATGAGGCGGGCATCGATGGAACTTCGACGAAACTCTCCCAATGAAATGCGTCGTGGTGCTTCGCCCGTAGACATGAGAGCACGCTTAATGGACATGCGTGGGGCTCCAATGGACATGCGGGGAATGGACATGAGAGGCTCACCGATGGATATGCGCGCTGCGACAATGGACATGCGGGGCCGCGCGCTTGAAACGCAGGGCTCCCTCATTGACATACGAACACCGCCAATGGGTTACCGAGAATCACCAGTTGATATGAGATGCGCTACTGTCGATATGCGGGGATCCCCTTTAGATATGCGCAGTACAGCAGCCATGGAAATCCGTGACGTTCGAGCCCTACGTGGTATGCGTGATCCGCGGGATATGAACGGCGTTGGTCCGCCGTTGGATAGAGACCCTATGAATATGCGTTCGACAGTCGAAATGCGTGGGCCCATGGACATGCGCACTGCAATGGAAATGCACGGCCCTGAGTCCTTTCGGACCGCCCCCGACCCAGCGCGGTCGGGCATATCCCCACTAAGGTCTCAAATGGACCGTTCCCCCATGGACATGAGGTCATCGAATGCGTGGGCTCCAGCCGACATGCGCACAGCAGCGGAGATGCGGACGCCAGTAGACAGTCGGTCGCCTATGGATGCACGAGCGATGGATGTACGATCATTGGACGTCCGTTCGCCGGGAATGAGAACTTCTTTCGAGATGCGTTCACCAGGGAGGCCACGTTCGACCGATCGTCGATCACCGAGAGGAAAAAAGACTCCATCGGATCGAATGCCCTCCGAATGCGCAGGTTCAGAGCGAGAGGTACACGCATATACTGAAGTACGCAAGCTTCCAAAGGATTCTAAGCTTGCAAGTGAAAGAACACCGAAAAGTTCACGTACACCTAAAGGGAGTCAAGGGAGTCGGATAGCCAAACAAGACCGTGATAGTGCCCATCCTGCAGAAATCAACATTTACACTACGCAGCCACCATCTCGAATCATTCAAGAGGAACTGCGCTACGACGCCGATAAAGGAATGCGGAACGTTTCACGCGTCAACGTCTGGTCGGATCAGTCAGAATCGAACCGCTGCTTCGAAGAGGATGGCGGTGCAAGTGACGATACTTACCAGGCGCAACGGCAGTCTTCGGAAATGCGAGTCCGAGTCGGCCGTAAGCCATCCCAGGAACGTCCTTCTTCACGACCTTCACGAAGTGCTAGCAACGACCCTTCATGGGGAGCAAATCTTGAACGCGCACAAGGCAATATAAATGTCCAAGCCCGTAAGAAACCGCCAGCTGGCCACGCTCCTCAGCCAGAGGATTCAAAGACGACAGACGCACGTTCTTACCCTGCCAATATGGAGGTTGCACGAACAGCCTGGAAACAGTATTCCCGCGAGTACCAGAGGTATCTGACTAACTTGGCCAAATGGAACTACCAACAGGATTTACTGCGATCACAGATGCAGTTTATTCCTCACGCCGGCCAGTCGCGCCCGTCAGCTCCCGACACACCTGATTCGAATGTCCAGGAATTCGGGGGAGAAGATCCAGTGAGAATCCGTATTGCCTTGTCGGGAAACAGCGTGCGAAGAGACAAGAAAAGCGGTGAGCAAGTAGCAACCCAGTCATCTTCAAGAGCCACGCGACAGAGTCATCGTACCCTCACACCAGGAGAGAGCAGTTCGAGCCTGGAATGCGAGGTACACGAGACAGTTCGGCGTGAAGACGGACGGATTGACGTCAACCGCTCACACAAAGCCCGAGCAGTTGTCAACGATGAGAACTCCGAAGTGTCTGCTAGTTTCGAAGAGGTGCTCGACCGAAGAGTTCACGTGAGCCCCACTCCCCCAGAAGGACAGCGATGGGTAGCAAGACAATCATCGCCGGTGAGGCTGACAGCAAGAACAACGGCAGTGCCTCTTCAAAGCGGTAGCCCTAGCAAACCATTTCTGGATTACACCGAACGTGTTGATCCGCGGATGCGTAAGAGAAGCGGCCACGGAGGGTTCCCACTTTCTTTGAAGACTGGGGTTCCAAGAGATTTCTTTATTTATTTTTTAGTATCCATGGCAACTCTAGCGGGAATTTTCGCCGCCATTGGAATGTACACAAAACGGACACAGGGTGCTGAAGAGGAAGCTCTTGATGACCGGATCCACCAGAATGCACCCCAAGACCTGAAGGGAGGGGGTGATACCAAAGCCCTTTTCCTTGGTTACTCAAAGCGGAAGCCTACTCGTGCATCCTCCTTTGGTGTATGCAAGTCCAACGAATGTCAACTAGAAGGCCGTTATCTCAGCGGTCTTCTCGACTGGTCTTTGGATCCCTGCTCAGATTTTCAAGGCTTTGTGTGCGGTAGTCACCGTAAACATGCAGACAGGAGCCAAGACAAGAAACTAGCAGAGGTGGTGCGGGGAAAGGTGTTCCGGTGGTTACCCACGCTTAAAGCGGATGCTCCTGCCTTTCGTCTGCGTCAGCTCTACGAAGAATGTCGCAACGGACAGAGATCCGGTTATGACCAGTTCAGACAGTTCGTTGACACCGCAGGTATGACTGAATGGCCTTACATCGGCTCCAATAATGTAACTCGAGACACCATCTGGGAAGTTTCCGCAGATCTCGAAAAGGCGCTAGGGGCTGGGACCTTTGTTTCAGTGCATGTTTTTGGTCGACCTGGACAAGCAGGACGGAAAGCTGTCCTTGCCAAGCCTATTCTCCAAGAAAAGACACAGACCGCGACTATAAGATACCGCGCCGTAGCTGCTGCGATGCTCCCATTCCAAAGACACCAGATGAACGTTCCGGAGCATGCCATGGAAGTGGTGAGCTTTATGCAGAAACTGGACGGTATCTTGAATAGTACCAAGACAAAGCCAAAAAGCGGTCGTGCTGATCAGTCTCCTTATAAGCGGTTTATCTCCCGCCTGTTCCCCAAAGAAACCACCATTATGGTCGACTGGGATGCAGAGTTTGCTTCCGCGCTTTCTCGCCTTCTGAACCACGTTGAACCGCACGTAGCTTTGAACTATCTTGGCTTTCAAGCACACGCGAAGATTCACACATTCCTGCCATCAAACAGCAGCACCACCCCGCGCGACAAGGAATGCCGCGAGGCCGTAGAAAATGCTTTACCAGAGATGTTCCTCTACGCAGCACAACGCGTCTACCATCCCACGCTTGCCCATGCTGCGAACCTCACGGATAGCGTACGGCGAAGTGTCTTACTGTATGTTAACTCCGCCACTTGGATGGAAGCTGCTGTACGCCGCGAAGCCCTTGAACGAATCCGTGGCCTTCAAATCCGACCTTTCGCCCCAACTTGGGCTGCGTCGCCTGCGCTGGCACGTGAAAGATTTTCCAAACTTCCGAAAGTGAGTCCTGGGTACGGGTTAGCTGCTTTCCTGGCATATCGTCGAATGTCCCAGGAGCGATTGCTACGAGGAGACTCCTGGCCCAATGCACCCCTTGCTAACGGCTGCATCTACGATCCGGCTCAGCGCACGCTGTACCTACCTTTATTGGCCGCCAACGTCACTGCTTCTGAGGCTCTGGTGCTCACCCAACTTCCCAGGTTCGGCGTCCGACTGGCACGCTGTCTATTTGCTGTAGTGACACAAGGTTCTGCAGCAGGAACTCTCGGCTGGTGGGGTACCCGCACACTTCAAAATTTTGAACCTCTCCGTCGCTGCGTTCAACAGCAAGGTCCTGGTGGTGATGAGCTTGTAGACGCTGTGGCAGCTCTGGCGCCCGTTCACGGCATGTACACAAACTACATGAGGTCTTCCACCATCAGGGGCCATGAGTATCGTTTCAAGAACGCCGAGAATCTGACGGCAGACCAGATGTTCTTCATCTATTATGGACTAAGTGAATGCGAGCCTCCGGCTAAGCATCGTGTCAATGTACCTCTGCAGAACTACGAGCAGTTCCATAAGGCCTTCCGCTGCCGCCCAGGGTCCCACATGAAGCCAGCTCACACCTGCCGCTTCTGGGGCGCCTGAAAAGACTATCCTTCTCTGTAACCCTTTGGGATATCAAAATACATGCTGCTGGCTTTCTCTTGCCTAGTTTTAGCGTTGCCTAGTGTCTGTTAGTCGTGCTATAGGAAGATATGGATAGGCTACAAGTATACCGAGGATCTCTACTTTGGAAGCTCTCTACATGAAGGCACAGATTCCATGAAAGGTGGTCTCGTGACAGCCGCTGATCAGAATGCTCGGTAGGGTAGCCTTCAGTTTCTGCAACAATACTCCCAGGTATAAGTGTAGTCGCAGCTGCAACCACCCACAGAAAGAGTGGGGGCGGAGCTTGAGGCGAGTAGACAAACTGGGTGATCCCTTTCCATTCCTGACTGGCCATGGAGGAGACTCTTAATTCGGCACTAGAACTGCATGGCAAGTGTGGGCATGAGCACTGTACAGATGTGGACAAATTGAGACTGAAGGGGAGGGAGACAGAGGGGGTTAGTGTATGTCCTGGGTCGACTTCAAGGCCAACTGTGCCGACATACGTCTGGAAAGCTGGAGGGAAACCTAGAGAGTACAGTTGTACGCCACCTAGTACACCACCTCCCAGTCTGGAGCATGAATGAGTAATGCCCCAGCCCCGAGTTTTCCAATCTCTTGTTTAGACTTATTTTCCATGTCTTATCTGGTGATAGGGTAAAATTCTTACTTGCTGCAACGGTTTCACGCTGATTCAAGTGCTTTGCACGTGTCGCCCACCCGCTTTTTTTTTATACCATCTACTAGCTGTTTAATACCTGTTAGTACCGCCAACGCAAAATTAGCAGTAAAGAAGCACTCCGCTGACAACTCAGGTTGAAGGGCACAATTTCTTTTTATGCTGAGGAGAGCAAAAATCTAACGATTGTATCCCTCAAACTCACAGACGATAAAGTCCTCCTTAGGACCCCTTAGTTTACGATTTTAATTCTAGAACATTTTTCATTTGTTTCACTGCTGCACAGGGTAGTGTTCAGCTTGAAAGTTGGCTTCACCTCATGTACAGCAGAACAAGGTGAGGCACGCTACACGGAAAGAAACGAACTCCGCAAACTGAGAGCCCTGTCCCATGACATCCATGAAGGTTACACTGGATGTAACAAGCAGGATGTACTGGCATGGAACCTGGGCACCGACAACCGAGCAAAGCCGTTTATTTTATGTTTGGCATAACAATATAAGTGGAACACAGAGACTGTCTGTCAAAAAGCACTTCGTTTTTATTCAGCTTCTTTATTATTAATTAGAGCATCTGTGGCATCCTAAATAAACAGGCATAGAATGAAATTTTGCGTGGCTGCCAGACACTTTTTCTTCTCCCTTTTGTCACTTAAAGGGACAGTCGCGTACAGAAAGGTCAATTTCGAAACTTTAGTGAAACAAGAATCGTTAATACTAATGTAAGATCGCATCGAAAGCCCATCGACAGGTGCGGAATAGTTTTTGAGAAATTTAACAATAGTAGAGAAAGCAGACGACAGATGTCTCGTGTTTTTATCATCTCCCTCCTTTCTCGCATAAAAAACGTCATGGGGTGACATCAGCAGGAAGTGGCGGAAAATGCGGAGTCTCCCGAATTTGTGATTGGCTTGCGCCCGCAATCACAGCGCTCACCTTTCCTGCGGGCGAATGCTTACACTAAAATTTGAATGAGACTTGGCGCACCATCATTTGCTTCTATTGCCTCGATTCGCAGCGCTTTTCGTCCAATAGCAGACTCCTGCACCTGCTGACGTACCGGACGTTGTTGTCGTATCAATTTAATTAGTTTAACTTAATACCTGCTGCATTTCTGGCAAAAAAAATTTGCAGTGTGCCATTTTCGACAATGGCGATTCAAATGGCATAGGTCTGAAACAGGTTGTCAGGCACGAGGCCATCCCAATAACATCATTCGTTTTGTTAAACGTCTAGAAAAAATTGCATGCTCCACAGGACACTGTCGTCTGTTTGGAAGACACTAACTTCTTGGCTGAAAGCAGAAGACAGAGCCCTGTGGACCCAGTAAGACAAGGGTGAGCTGACAACATCTTGGGCCGCTTGCTGGTCGAGACTACTTATAAGACAGCTATAAGAACTAGTTAAGACATTGTTCAGTAAGCCAAGGTTAACCTGTAATAACCTGCTTACTCCATGTTGTTTTATCTACTTTTCTTGAGTAGGTGTTGACCTGTTAAAATCAAAGAACTTGTGTACTGACTCTGTACCTGACTGGCCATCATGAAAATATTGAAGGTAAAAGGTGGTGCAATTTGCCCTGGTTTTTCGTATACTGAACTACGCATGACCTAACCAAGGCACTTTCAACACTTCTTTACTGCTTCCTGATTGATCCGCTTCAACAAAAATTTGTATACTATGACTGACAGGCTTGCACGATCCCTGCTCACACACAAAACAATGTAATGACAGGTGCACCTGCGAGTAGCACGGAAGTGCCACCGAGTTTTTCAGGAGCAGTTTACACATTACACTGCCACCAGTAATGCGACCTTCTGTTGTTTCTGATGGTTCAAAGAAATCACCGTCACACTCCAAGGACCAATGATTAGGAGCCTCAGCAGACATGTTTTCAGGAAGGTCTGCACAGATGAGCAAAGAAGCCCCAGGTACTAACCGTACACAATGCAGGGTACGTACACAGTTCTTGCCCAAGGCTGGTAGCCTTTTGGCAGGTGAGGTTCGAAGTTGATTCCCTCCTGATGGAGATTCCAATGAACCAACACAGTGGTTTGAAGCAGGTCGAACAGGAAACGTGTCAAGAACGTCTTCCATCGGCTGCGGAGTCTTTAGATTGTCTTCAATGGGACTTCCAACTGTCGATGTAAGCTCCACTTCTTCTACCACGAGTGTGTCTAAGTGCACAAGCTTCAGAAAAAACGCATCACTTAAAATACCAATACGCTCACCTACGACATGACTAGGTTCATGCACCTTTACTGGCAATCAAGGCAATTCATAGTGGAAGGGCAGCCAAAAAATAAATCAATGGCACTGAACTAATTTCACTTTCGGTACTGATTCTCCGAGACTTGTTCCGCCTCCATACAGCTGCAATAGAATTTCACTGAGGACCAGCCCTACTGCACCAGCCCAAGTATATTGGTGGGGCACAACAATGGGCTTTACTAGGTTAACCGAAATCATGGCAGCTTCTCAAAACTCTATTGAAGTGTCCGGCAATTTTCCAGAACAAAATAACTTCAGAAACATCACCAAGAGCAATGTAGCTTTTGCTCACCTTGATGCAATGGTTATTTGTATCCGCCACACACAGGCAGCCATCCACTACACAGATACCTTCTGGTTCTGCAAAGAGGCACGTCAGTTTTCCGCTCGAATCATTCGGCTCGTGGTTCGCTTGGCCGACCAAAGTCTTGCAGGTGCGCGTACTGATGTCAACTACTCGAATCTAGAATCAACACAACTTCACCATGAACAGGCGATCTCATAGATAACCTGGCTACCTCTCACCTTGTGATTGTAGCTGTCTGCAACAAACAGTTCTCCTGTCTGCCTGCAGAACGCCACACCGAGGGGATGCTGCAGTCGTGCTCCCTGGCCAATGCCATCTTCGTCCCCAAAACAAAACAAGTTCTGAAGAACAAGAAAGAAAAGATATAAGGGGCGTGAAGAAGTTCAAATTTTTTAAATGGTCCGTACAGTGGGGTCAACGTCTCCACCAACAATGTTACGAACAGCGCCGTCCTTGAGAGAAATGCTTCGTATTGAAGAGCTCTCACTGTCGGCTATAAACAAGGTCTCTCCACTGTGCACAGCAATTCCAGAAGGCTGCGCAAACGTTGCTCGATGCGAGTAACTGTTATTGCGATTTCCCTCTTCACCGGTTCCCGCTATACAGACGCATGTACCTTTGCTGAAGGCTCTGAAAGATGAGGATTCCAAAAAGTCAAACAAACAAAGTATTATGTATGTGTATAAGATGTCATCACTCATATTTTATCGATAATTTATCAAAAAGCTTCTTGAAAAAGACACATCGTATTCACTGAACCGCCTCTATTAATGTCTGTCCAAATTGTGAATGCCTTCCCCAGCATGTTCCAGAAAATACTTCTGGAACGGCTGTACAGGAATGCTTCTACAGGCTATGAGCTTTCTCTCATTTCACTGTTCCAAATGCACCACCGATGATACGAAATTGCAGTGAGTCCGAACTCTCGAAGCTATCTACGGCTCTGCCTCGCTGCATACCTTTTACCGAATATGGAACCATCCTCAAGCAGCAATGCCCAGACTTGATGGGAGCCAGCCATGGCCACATACAGCACGTCACCGTCTACCACAAGATCCCACGGTGAGTTGAGAGGCTGCAGCAAACCATGCCGACCTCCTGCCTTGTCCTGTCCCATTTCACCTGTTCCGGCCACTGTCCGCACCGTGCCTGCAGCCCAGTCGATCTCACGCAGGGCATGATTGCCTGTGTCTGCTACAAACAGGCGATTCTCATCTCTCCAGGCCACCCCGTGTGGATCACAGAAACGAGACTCTTTAAGCGATCCGTCCCGAAAGCCTGCGGTGCCTCCGCCAGCCACGCAGAGCACTTTTGCTCTGGGTGGGGATGCGTTGCCTTCTATATGAACAAAAATGCGTACATTTAAATCTTTCTTGAGGAGACAGCTAGTGGGTACACTGTGAACAGAACCTTACGACACATTTGCACGTATTAGATCTCTATGTTTTTGGTTTTAATGCTTTGTTAAACACAGGGGAAGTTTGATTCTGACTGCTTCAACTCCTCACCAATTTTACTAGGGCAAATTTGACATTCTCTATTAATAACACACCACTGCAGCCAAAACTTCTGTGGACGAGTTGTTTTAAGTCACTGTGGATACATTAAGCTTAAAACGAAACAGCTTAATGGAACAGCCAGAAACAATACCAAAATGGAAATCAAAAGCAACAAACATATCCCACAGAGAATGCCTGTGGGGAGAGAGAAAGCTGGAGCTTAACAAATTTTAGTACACACAAAAAGAAAATAAATAAATCATTATTGGAAATCGACAAAGCGCATCCTAAATTAATGATAAAAATATGCTCAAGGTAAACGACAGAGACATATTATTTATAAGCATGTTTTTAAACAGTACTTTGCAACACGTTAGTCAGGACCCTGGCCATGCAGACAGCTCGTACTGAATATATCATGTATGAAAAGGCACTGACATGCATAGCTAAAAGACTCATACTCACCAGTTAAGGAAACCATGAGTACACGGTGATTCCCAGTGTCTGTAATGGCAAACTTTGGACCATGGGCAGAGATCTTTGCGGGGAATCTCAGCAAAGTGGAAGGCCTGCTTGTCAGGTCTGGACTAGCATTTGCAAGAAACGGTACACATTTTACAGAATCTTTGAAATACTCCAGGGCAACTTGGCAAAAGGGTGCCAACAGTGCAACACCCCCCTCTCCTTCAAGTCGTAACAAGAGATTTCCTCTGGGTCCCACAACCAGCAAGGTAGGCCAACACTGAACTTGAAATCGGCGCCACAAAGTGTACGAGGCATCATTGATTACGGGATGTACAATACTAAGCTTCTGGACGGCAGATTCTAAGCTCTCCTGCTTTTTCTCGTGTTCAAATTTGGCAGAGTGTACACCAACAACCAGAAATCCATTGTTGCCTCTGTGTTCTTCCTCTAGAGATTGCAGATAGGGAAGGACATGTATGCAGTTCACACAACAGAATGTGAAGAAGTCCAGAACCACGACACGGCCCCTGAAGTCTAGAGCAGAGGGTGTGAGACCAGAAGTATTCACCCATTCTAGGCCTGAAAAAGAAGAGAATTCTTTTAAAGTGACAGCAACCTCCAGAAAATTTCAGACCCAAACAATGATTGGATTGTATTCTTCACTGCTCACTAACAACATCCCCGAAAATTCTACGCTCATAACTGGTGTTGTCTTTGGGTAACTCGCACGAATAACCGACGGATGTTGAGCGTATGCCAAAATTCCCTCTCTAGAAATATAAGTAAACGTCATGCGGAAACCAGCCATTAGTATTACGCAAATGATAGTCCTGAACCAATAGGATGTCGAGAGCGGAGGAAAGGACCGTTGGCTATGTGGAGCGTGACAGTATGTCATATTGCTGGTATTGCCGCGCAACTGAGACCTTCAGAATTCATTTTATCGATACTTATGCGACTGTTTCAACAGAGAGAGCAAGGGAAAAAAACTGATCCACTCCGTCTTTAGTTTTCCACGCGTTCGCTCCCATCCGATGCCTGAGTGTTGGAACAGCATTATTAGATCACGAACTTGAGGTAACAGACAACAATCTCGAGGGAACAACAATCTCGAGAGGTCGCCAGTTAGAAGATTACCAGTTTTTCTCCTGTCCCCCACAACCGCACATTGATGACCCCTCCTTCCATATTTACATATCTATATGCGCTACGCGACGAAGATGGCACTAAATAACCAAAAGCATACATCGAAGCACCTGTGTCAAGATCCACAATTTGGGCAGCTTCATTCATGCCGTCCACACGTCGTATATAGCTTGCAATCCTTGCTTGGACATCTTCCTCCGGAGATTCACTGATCTGGGATTGTAGCTCATCTTGAAGAGCCCGTAACTTATCAAGGTGGCAAAAAATATCATCCTCCATCATTTTGGATTGTAGACAGTTCACAGAGGTCCTTGCAAAAAACTTTACTAACTTTCGTTCTTCGGCGCTTCTCTTTCGTTTGCTTGACCAATGTTGCTTACCGAAAGTGCCGAAAGCCTTCATGGGAAAATAGCATTTCTAACCTGTCAAAAATGCAGGAAAATATTAAATGGAAGTCTGTGGTACCCACTGTATTTAACCACGGGGAATGTCGAAGCTGGCGCATTGGCACGTCGCAGAGTGACGACAGATATGTCTGCAGGCAGATTATAACACCACGCTACTAAGGAGCCTATCCCACCACCAGAGGCAGCATTCTCAATTCAAAAGTTTAACATTTGCAAAATTGTATTACAATACTGCTTCGAAATACCAGACAACAATGCTCTGACAGCTGGCAGTGGCACGAAAAGGTTTTGGTTCATCTTCGTTCTTTTTTTGCTACACTGCTGTCTCTAGACTGTAGTAACTGTGGTTCGAATGTTGGCTAGACCACTGTTCTAACATCTTTATATTTTCCAAACCTCTGTCTGTCTCCTTTTGTTATATACAAACTGGCACCCAGTCTGATGGTGTCACATGGGAGCCTGAAATATTTTATTTAGTTAATACATTTCTAATTAATTATTAAAATAGTTTAATAATTCAATACTGCAGACTCCTACATGTGCGAGCAGGAGTAGTCTTCAGCATTACAAACATGATGAAAATAAACTAAAAGTAACTTTCCATGCTACAGAATAGAACACTTCTCTCAAGTACCAAAAAACACTGGCGAGAGATTACAGCTTCTCTAATCCCAATGATGTCGTACAGCACCATGAACTTGTGTCGTACAACTCTTGTTAAATAGGCATTTTGAGAATGGTTTTCCTCCTCTTCGTTCCATTTTATGAAAATACAATTTGGGTTGGAAAGTATGACCAAGGCAAGAAAGAAAACCTTTTAGTGACGTGAACAAAGCTGGGGGCATTTTATTCCAGTCCTTTACTGTTTGCACCTAACACGAACCTTTAAATCTGTTCATACAAGCGTATATAGGTGACAAACTATGTTCATAGTGACGGCAAATGTTTCCTTGCAAAAAGTGAAAGCTTATGGACATCTGAAAGATATTTATAATGTGATTGCCATGGACTATGCTATTGCATGCACAGAATTTTTCAGGAAATAAACTATCTCAAAAACAGCAAAAAAAAAATGTGCCCCTCACTGTACTTTTTCTTCATGTACATCTTTCTGCTTTCAGCAACCAACGGTGTGGATGGGTATGGGTTTTATGTGGCAGCAACTGCGAACGACTCCCGTCAATATGACAACCCACGGGAACGGTGGCCATCAGATAAACGAGTTTACTGCATTTTCTATGTTTTTCTATAAGTTATCAGAAATATGAATGTCACTACATCAGCTGTCGTAGTGAAGATCTTGTTCATTTGTAGGCACTCAGGAATAGAGAGATTTGTTATGTTCATTACAGAGAAGACAAGCCAAGACAAACTGCCAAGACAAAGGCCCAAGTCCCATGCATCATTCGTGTATCGAATACCTCATTAAAACCCATAGTCACATCACTCGACCAAGTTGTAATAGATCCCTTCAAGCAAAATATTTCTGCACACCAGGCACAATGCAGTCAACTAATCAAAGACACTTATTTTTTATGATAAGATGAGCTGTAACAAAAGTAAGTGAGCTGGTAACTTTGATTCTTGTCAAAACCAGAGGCAAGTAGGTGAAGAAGGAGGCCTGCCTTGTCCTTTACCTCGTTTCAAGCTTTTACATTATGAATGCAATTCTTAAGTTACAACTTTTCAAAACTTTGCTCTTAATTTTGAAACAAGTTTCTTTTTAGAGGGGCATGTCATTTCATAGTAGAAAAACACATGGGGGCAGACAAAATCATGAAAAAGATGGGCTAATGAAAACACAAAAGCATTATTTTACATACTTTTAATTCAATGTGCATGTGTGATGATAGTACAAAACTTCACCATATGCTCAACAGTGTATCACACACCCAAAATGCACACAAGAAACTGTACATGCAACATTTTGACTGAACATTAAAGATGCATCTACTGCAGCCTTTGCAGAAGATATGGTGATACAAAATGTAAACATTAACGATGAATGAGCAACACACACCAAGGTCATAGATGCACAAATGAAACCAAATATAAGGCCACAATGTATGTGACACAAAAATGCCCTTAAGCTCACCCAACCTGAAGGGACCGTTAAGAAATTTACCACCCACACATGCAAATATATATGTATATATATTTTTTTTTGTTTTCTGACCAATCACACTCTCAGAAATATGATCTGCTAAAATTCACATTTTTCTGCATTTGCACCCCATAACACAAAGAGGTGCTTCCAAAACTACACCAGTAAAATTACAAATGAAAACCCTCTCAGTCTTGTAGTCTCATTCTGTCATTAACGGCATCCTAAGAGAAACAACAAGAACTAAAAGGCAAGTTCAATTATGACCACCCATGCAACACCTCAAAAAGAGAGACACAGAAAGTCATTGCATCTAATCTGATTTAAAATATAAAAGACAAAAGGTTGAGGGATTCAACTGCTGTGCCACCTACTATGGGACCATGTGAAAGCCTTTTTTTTTTTTATTTTTTTCATGCGCAACGAATCACCCAAATTCATAAAAAGTGAAACAAAGTAAAATCCCATGACACACATGGGGGGCAGGGATCCTACTTTCACGTTCCAAAGTTACACCTTTTTCAGTCTTGAAGACTCACTTTCTTGACCGTGTTACTCGCCGTGCAGCTGGAAGCTGGAATAGGGCATACAAATGTAAGCGAATCGCCATGCACATGGGGCACTTTTAGTATCACTTCCAGAAAGTGAGTCGAATTTATTAAGCTTCATATGCACTAAGGCACACATACATGAGGCAGACGGCTTTTTCTCTTAGAAGAAAATTTCTATTCACGAAAAAAAGCATTGTGCTGCTGCCTCAATTCTAGAAGAACAGCAATATTCACCAAGAAGTGAATATGCACGAACTCATCAATATACATTCAAGACTACCTCTAATAGGGCATTACAAAATATGGTTCACGCAAAAACTCACCACTGGGGAAGTTGCGGTCTTGCTACTGGCTCCTCTCCGTGTCTTTGGGGGGGAAGGTCCCTCTGCAAATTTTAAACATAAAGTGGTTCTTTGTATACTGAAACACCTGCACACATTGCATATACCTACTAGCAAACTATATCAACTTAGAATTATATTATCAAGACACTGTCAATGGACACCTGTGTTTTCTAATTTTATGAATCCACGAGGTAAAAATCAGGTCTGCAATGTTGCAAAGCAGAGTAAATCTCATCGTATCCTGCTTATTTCCACATCTTGAGGAGACAAACTCTTTCGCAATAATGATTATCATGAAATGGGAGGCAGCAACACAGTGTGCCAAGCATTACACAAACAAGCAAACGGCAAATTCCAAAGCACGGTTGCGCATGTATGGGGAAGGGGGTTACCTTACCCCTAACCACAAACAAAGCAGGTGCATCTAGACACTTACCAGACCCTTCTTCAGTGACATTCAGTTTGCTCCTGAGTGTCTTCAGCTCCTTGCTGTCCATGAGGCCTTCCACAATAGCTCCACGCCGACCTCTTCGAAGGGGCTGCGTCGAGTCCTCCTCCTCTTCCACAGATTTGGCAGTTGCACGGGCCCTCTTCTTTGGAGTACCTGCTGCGGTGGACCGCGCTCCCCTCGTAGCACGCAACTGAGGTGGCGACGGAACCCCTGAAGGACCCGCTTCCTGAGAGTCTTCTTTTACGGGACTCGCAACATTCACTTTCTTGGTCCTCGTTCCTCTCCCAGCCTTACGACCGGTCTGAGAGATAGGCTTGGCCGGGGACGGGCTTGTAGCATTCTCCTCAGTCGATGCCTCGGCATGCTTTGCAGAGGCTTTTTTAGTGCCTCTCGCTTTCTTGCTCGCAGAAGCAACGTGGATTACTGCGGGGGTATCCGCTTCGTCGCTCTGAGCAGCCTTTCCATGCCTTGTGGCCTTTCTCGAACGACTAGGCATAGCTACTGTGGATGCTGTTCCTGCTGATGTCTTGCCCCTCCTCTTAGCAGCAGGGCTTACTGACGGACCTGTAGGTACCGTTTTATTTCGTGTACTTCTGGCGGGTGTCGCCGGTGTTTCCGAGGCTTTGTTGCGGGTAGATCTCTTGCCACGAACTGGAGTATTTTCAGCATCTGCTACCTCCATTTCATGCCTGGCTTGCTTTGTGGAGCCACTGGCAGGGACATCCTCGCCCTTATCCGCTGGGAGTGACTGATCCGTCACCTCGCCTCGTCTTCTGCCCCTTTTCGGTTCAGCTGGCTCTTGAGCTTTTTTGCCCCTACGCGTTTTACCGGCGACGGGAGACTCCTTCATAGGTGAAGCTTTAACTGGGGACAATGCTGCGGCAGAAGCGCCTGCCCGAGTCCGTGTTTTACGAGTACCCGATCGTTTCGCTGTTGCTCCCTCAATGGCTGGAGACGAAACAGGCTCCACTTCATTTCCGTGCAATTCCACAGCATTGTTAGACTTCTTTGGAGTAATAACTTGCTTTCCAGCTTGTTTTCTAGCTCTTGTGCCCAGCTGTGGTTCAACCTGTGGACTGACCTCCTTCTGAACAGGGGCCCGCACTCCACGAGTGGACCTTTTATGGGTGTCCAATGATGCATCTTCACTCACCTGCATGGGGCTGGCAGGCGGTCTAGTGGTTCGACCACGTTTGCTCTTGGTAAGACCAGCACTCAGTATTGCACTGGTAGGATTTTCTTCAGCACTGCTAGCTTCACGTTTTCTTGCAGACCGCTGTCTCCTCGAATGTGGTTCTACTGCTGGTGAGTCAAGTTTGAGAGGCACGATAGGCTTCTCTTTCTTCGGAGACGCCAAGGGCGACTGTGTTTCCGGAGAAGCTTTCTTTGGAGACGCAAGCTTATTCCTCTTTGGGGACACTTTAGGAGAGGGAACTTGGGCAGGGCCCTGTGTCTCGAGCCCTGCAGGGGAAGAGGCTTTCGCCTGGAATAGATCCTTGACAGGACTATTCTTGGGAGACGGCTGGACACTTTTACGTTTTGGAGTAGTGCTGACCTTTCTACCTTGTGTAGATGGTCTTGTGGCAGTGCTTCTGGGAGACATTTCCTCTTCTTCTGCCCGCTTTGGTGAGAATGATCTCCTGTCAAGTGACCTACTCCCACGAGAGGAACGGGCAGATCTGTTTGCTGGTGAGCGACCTGGAGATGCACTTTCAGACGACAACTGCTTTCCCGAACCAGGACTTTCTGCCTTCGCGAGGGAAGACATTCTCGACTTCTTTGTGATAGGAGACCGGGATGTGCGGGAACTGCTCGCCACTGCCTTGCGTGGAGATTGCACCCTGGGTGTCTTGGCTGGAGGCTGTTCCTCTTCGGGAGTGTCATCTCCATCTTTCAGAACCAAGGAGTGACGTTTGGCAACATCCTGGGACCTTCGAAGGCCCACTTTATGGTCGGGCTCCGAACCCTGGGGAAGTGAGCGGCTCCTGCGGGGAAAACGCTCAGGTGTCTCCTTGGTGACTTGTGATGAAGATGGGCTTTGATTTGATGAGTGTCCATGACTCGGTGAAGGAGAATTCTGGAACAAACGAGCAACTGGAGAGACATCACTATAATCCCCTTTCGGAGTGCCCTTCTTGAAAATACGTCTCACGCCAGTAACATCTGTGTAGTCAGAAACTGGTGTAGTTTTCGCGTGGGAACGTTTCGCTGTCTTGCGAGGTGAACGCCCGTGTGCCTTCTTGTCAACTTCAGATGACGAACTCTCAATTGGCAACCCTTTAGGGTCGGGTGGAGAACCAGTCTCAAACAGATGACCTAGTGCAGACACATCACCATAATCGGCTTTCGGAGTGCCCTTCCTGAAAATATGTCTCACACCGGTAATATCTGTGCCGTCAGAAACTGGCGAACTTTTCACAAGAGATCGCTTTCCAGCTTCTAGTGATGACCGCATTTTGTGAGGTGACTGAGCGTGAGTCTCCTGCACCACTCCAGATAATGAACTTTCAACTGGCAACATTGTAGAATCCGGTGGAGAGTCATTCTCGAACAGACGGCCTACTCCGGACACATTGGCGTAATCTGCTTTTGGAGTGCCCTTCTTAAAAATGCGCTTGACGCCAGCAACGTGTGTGTAGTCTGCCAGCGGTGAGCGTTTCACAAGGCGACGTCTTGCAGGTTTCAGCTTTGCACTTTGTGGTGTGCACGACTTCTTTGTTGAATGAACAACTGCTGCCACAGAATCTTGGTTATAATCTGCCTGGCCACCAGGTGTTGACAGTGGAGAGACAAAAAGATCCGTGGTAATGTTTGGGGATGAAAACTGAGAGACATCTGGCGAGGGTGTAGGAGTACTCCTGTGAACACGCGAGCGACCCACAATAATCGTAGCGGGAGAATTCGCATGGCCTGTTGAAGCTGAAATAGATGCATAAGGACACACGTTACCACCACAACTGCACAAATATTGAAGTTATTTTAATACCATTCATTCTGATGACCACTTATGAGAGGATGAACAATTCCGAAGACACGATGCAAAAGACCCAAGCGATGCCACGCTTTTACGGTGGCAATTTTGCTCACCAGAAAACCACAGCTTCAAATGCTAATGTATTGTAAATATCAATACAGTCATGGAAAATCAGCTCAGTGAATACTATGCATCGTAAGGGAACCCCACTAGTATGTCATAGAAAGTGGGACATACCTACAGAAGCTCCCAGGGCATCAGGGCCAGCAGAGGCAAGTGCAACATTCTTCAGCTTTTTCCTACGGTGCGCAGTTTCTCCTGCGCGCTTTTGCACACGCACTGTAGACCTTTTTGATATTCCGTCCTTGACAATATCTGCCCAACGCCGTGGACCACGCAGCGACGGACTAGTTTTGAGAGCCAAACTGCCCCGATCTGGTGTCTTCGACTTCCTGTTTTTGGGGCTTGAGTTGTCACGTTCTCGACGCAAGGCAGCAACCCTGGCATGTATCGCGGTGCCCGGGCTGAATGGTAATACAGTAACTCCTTTCTTCTTTGATGCAGGACTGCTTCCATAAAAATTTGAAAATGGGCTTCCATAGTTTAAACCTTGCTGTGTAGACTCAGGCTGAAGTGCATGAGTTGCATGGCCAGCAGTCACGGGGGCTGACTTGCGCTTCTTGGGAGAGTCCACTTTTGCTGGGGAACTTTTGTCTGCCAGAAACACAAAAAGCAAAACAGCTCTTCACTTATATGATACGATTTCATTTTAAGTCACAGGAGTCAGCTGGTCCCTTATATTGGTCCAGAAATGGGATTAAGAAGCACTTTGTAACGGGGGTAGGGTGCAATTCTTGGGTGGTCAAGCAAGGAACGTTATATTCTGGTACACAACAATTTTTGCAACAGATCCTACATATGCTGATCAGCTGTAGCGCACAAAAAACATCACAGACAGGAGAAGGAAAGGAGACAAAAGACTTTGTGTTTTGTGCGACTGTGTGACTGGGTCTCTACTTTTTGTGCGCTACAGTTGTTCATCGTGTATCACCAACCTGCCCAAGCATCCACACTCTTCCGAAACCTTACGTATCACAACATCAGCAGCCGCCCTTTAGAATATGAACCGTATCTAATCTTGTCTTCCATATCGGGCACTCAGACATGCAAATGTAACAAATCTGTCAGTACCACTGTGCTCCTGCACGCTTCGCTCACTTTACGGTACACGCAACACACATTTCGGTAAAGTATTAACCGCATATCATGGAAGTGTCAACATGGCTGTCTGTAACCCAGAGCTTGTGACTGATCAACTCCCTCCCCCAAACTAGCAGATGGAAGCAGACGTGCAGGGGAACAAAGAGTGCTTCATTTCGTCTTCTGCTTCCCACAGACCCATTTCTGCAAGGTCAATAGTCTTGGAAAGGAATCTTTTGACCACGAACTCCACATTACAGATGACCTATTCAAAAGTAGTACATCACTAACACAATACAGCCTATTACAATACATGTATGTGCATTTTGGTTGAGAAGTCAAAATGTTAGTCACCCTGACAAACTACTAATGTATGCAACGATAAAAATCCTAGGTTTTTTTCCTGTCTCCTGCCCCTTTCCGGTCATGAAAGTTCCACAGTTTTCTTCCCCATACGCATTTTCTAGCACCCAAACCAAGCGGAAGTCTGTTATCTTTTGAACTTTAAGCACTACGTATGATACATACGTGCCATAACACCTCTATATACGGAATAGACTGTGAACTTCACCTCGTTCCACCACTTCAGAGCTGACAGAAAAGGAGCCACTCGGAGTGCTTCTACTACCAAGACTTCTGCGGCTTCCGTTCGTCAACGAATCACGTTTCTTCGATCTCTGGACAGAATTGAATGTGGAGCTCCTCCGTCGTATTCCATTAGCCTTCTTGGGACTCAAGTAAGCAGCCTTCTCTATTAACCCTGCCCTGGAACCTGCCAAGGAGAACGACATTTAAAAGATACTGTAATGTGAGCTGTGTTCTTCTGAAAGCTTCCATAGAAGACACCATAGATCCAAGGAGGTCCCACAGTAATCGCATTCCTATTTAAATTCCAAACACTACCTCGTAAATCATGATGCTGAGCAGTATGCTAGCAACAGCAATGGCATTATCTATGTCTGCCAATCCAGCACGGGCAGCATCGTGTCTCCCTTTCTGAACATCTGGATAACTGCAGTAGTCAGCTCTTCTACATTTACAATAATTTCACAGATACACACATACACACACACACAAAAAAAATGCTAACTTGAGTGTGAATGCTGAGCGTTGTCCGTGGCACCAAACAGGATGATACCACACAGGGGCTGTATTTTACTTTTAGGTTCCACTCATCAGGTGTATAAAAATTAACAAAGCATTACGGACAAAGAAATGAACCTGTTCAATCTCAGACCATTTGACCACCACAAAACACTTCATTTATTCAGCTGCCAGCTTACCAGATTTCCCGCTGTACCGCCACTCAAAGCGGAATTTTCGGCTATGTATGGCAAATACGTCTCCATTCTTCAACGAGGCCGTCCCGCTAAGCTTCTTGCCATTCACTTCAATGTAGCCGTCATCGGTGACCGACTCTAGTGTGGCTTTTTGCTTGTCCAGTACCAACAGCAAGCACTCGATTGCCTTCATCTCTGGGCCACGCATTCGAATGTCGCAGTCAGCGTCGCTACAAGGGGAGGTGAAGAAGCCAATCATGTATTAAAAAAAGTTATTTTTCTTCCGACACAGGACGACCGTGCATACGTTGCGATCATTATTATTTTGTGTGTCTTGTCATTACTTGAAGAGCTGTGCTCTTCTCTGCCGATGTCTCTGCATAGCTTATTTTCTTCTTCTTCTAACTTCTTGCATTATGAGATAGCAATCCATCGCAATTTTGATTTGCTAAACACAGCAATGTGCACACAGATGGGTGGAAGTCCAAAACTTTACACCTGATAACTGTTCCTTGTTGTACTAACGCACCAGTCCTTCCCAATCTCGGCAGCAATGTTGACTGCCAAATTGCTAGGATAGTTACTACTCTGCTAGCCCTATTTTCTGACCGCAGTTGACAAGTAGCACATTTTGATCACTTTAGTTGTGGAATGCTTACGGTTTCTTGCTGCAAAAGAAAAACAAAACTCGGTGAAGGTTTCCAAACTAAAACACATGCCTAACATAATGTAAGACAGAAATACGAGAGTTTAGGACGAAAATGGTACCAGATCCTGTACTGTGCCTCGCAAACAACAAACTATGTTGTTTCCAAGAGCCCAAGTGAGGGTGGAAGCATGTCAAACTGAGAACCATGCTTCTAACCTCAATGCGGTTGGCCAGCTCCAAAAACTAACTGGAAGCGTGGATAGTGTCACTAATGACTGGTCAAAATGACAAGCGAGATCCCCTTGAGATCATGACAGTGCCCACTGACCAGGCCTGTGCCAAACAAGCATGGCGGCAAAAGTACACAGAATCAATTACACAGCGGAAAGCCTCGTCCCGGGGATGATGCCCATTCATCAAAAGGTTAGATTAGCGACATTGGGAGCATTGCTTACATCAAAACTGGGTCCACATTCAATCATGTCTGTTTGTGACAAAAGTTAGGTTAGTGCCACT
>JARGYV010083859.1:0-12235 GCA_029532675.1 Ornithodoros moubata
TCACTGTCTGTAGCATTCCAATCAACGCTATAATAGAGGGAAGAGATGACGATAGAAAAAATAGTGGCCGTATCTCGGTCACTGATGTCCTCGTGCGCGAGCTATACTTTTAAAAACAGTGACTGGTTGTGTTCCATGTGACGGTTGGTGCAGACTGATTCTGATCGTCTTGCCCAGAAAGTAGTTCTCAGTTATTCGTTTTAATTAATGAACAACCGCGGCAGACTTGAGTGCAAACGCAGCAAGAATTGTGAACAATAACAAAGATGCACAACGACTATAGGTTATCTAGCAGTATGTAGGACGTATAGTGGACTACTTTTCTGCATTCACAATAGAAATCAGACTTAATTTTTAGACCACTTCAGAGTTGGAGAAGCATGACACGTGACTAGAGACATTAACATCAGGGTGTGTTCTTTACATACCCTGAGGTTCTGGACCAAGTGTGGATCCTCTGGCACTTGGGGGTCGATGTGAACGACTATGTCCACGTATCCTTGATCCTCCACACGAATCCTTGTAGAGGCACTCCTGACGCAATAACACGATACGAGAACGGTGAACAGTAGCTGCCATGGAAACATGGTCTGTAAAAAAAAAAAAAAAAAGTGCAGGGAAAATTAAAGTATATGACCTGTAATACATAAGTAACGAATTGTAAAGTTAGGAGGAGAAATAGTACCACGTGCTATATACAACTCACATTTTCGACGTTGACATGCACAGTAAGGAAAATCTGCGAGCAAACAAGTTTTTACAAGTCGAAGGTGGCTGAAGGAAGTCAGTTTAACACCTTCACTGCCAATCATCTCCTTTTTGACCGCCTTCTATAGTTCTTGTTTCACTGCATTTTAACATGAAACTGAAGGCGCGCGATCAGTCAAACGCGTGCCCCTTTCAAAGATCTTTTTTCACTGTGAGGATAAGGACACCCGCGGGTTGCCACGCATCTGCAATCTTAGTATTTTTTTAAGCTCAGTATTTTTTGTTGTCAGCTTCAAAAGCTAGTTAAAGATTTTATTTAGTTATGATTAAATCGGAGAGTAGTTAAAAAAATAGGAGAAAGCAGTGACGCCATGACGGCGCTGATGGAGCCCATCACCCTTGTCAATCAATTTGAGTTTGCTTGTCAATTAAAGGCCAGTTTAAAGCAAAACCGGTGGAAAGGCGAGCCAAATGCGCCGGTGCAAAGGCGAGCAAAGGTGCAATCCAGCGTACGGAACGATTGGGAACGCCTGACGATGATCGAATCGAGCGATGCACGAGAGCAGTTTCGGTTGTGCCTTTCTTGTTGACTCAGTCACTGGCTCGCCCAGAATAGAATGGTTTTACTCTGCACACCTGTAGAGTACAACAGACAAATATCCTGCTCGTCTGACGGAAGCTAGTCACCTCGCTCTGTGGTGATTCACTCTCTTGGAGTACGACACGTCACATGTGCTTTCACTTGTTCCTCACTAAGAACGTAAGCGCGATAATTCACCCACCGTTGTGACCATTCAGAGAGGGAGGCAAGAGCACAGATGATGAAGAAGAGGAAGAAAAAGATGCAAATCTGGCAATAAAAACCAGTTAAATTCACACTCATGATCATCGTTGTCTTGCGACGTAAAGCAACCAATTGTGAAATTAAATTCATGCAACCAAGGAGCTAATTCTTAACTTTAATCAACTTACTTTCATTATTAGCCATGTCACATCCATTGAAGACGAAAATTGAAGCAAATGTACACTGGCTACTCTTTCACGAATTATAATGACCTCCACAGCCTCAAGAATATTTGTTTCTCACACACATCGCTTCAAAAACAAGTTTTTTTTTTTTTTGTGTGAAAACAACAACGCAGTATAGTATGGTGTAATCTACTTGAACTGAAGTTAGAACAACCTCTGAGAAAAACATAGTCTCTAGGCGGCCTCTATGTACTTTCGTCAAACCAAGAAATTGTAGCTTATAATTTCTAAGTTAGCTTCTCGGTACTGAACTCCTTAGCACAGCTCGTAATAATAATAACAATAGTGCGTAAATTTTAATGTCGTTAATAGCCTCATATCGCCGCACATCTCGTTCGGTTGTTGTCATGGTGCAATCTGTTCATTCACGAGTAGATAAAACACCAACAACCAAGCGAGAGTAAAATGATTCCGAAAGCGGTATACTATAAAAGGCACGTACGCCACGAAAGGCTCCATTTCCGCCCTTCTTGGACGCTGGCCAGACTACCCATGCATGTGCACACCGCTCCTCCGCTACAAAAGAATGCGGCAGCCCATAGACATGCCTGGAGATTAGAAAGCTTTGAAAAGCAGGAACGTTTAGCGTCACAGATGGAACTTCCTCGTCGTACGCTACCTAATCCGATAGCGAAGAATAGGAAATCTCGTGTGGCAGTTAGAGCTCAAATAGGACGTCCTCACCTCTTAGGCGTCTAGCAGAATCCCTAATTCAATTAGAGAAGCTGGCCATGATTGAACTGAACATTTTATCAGTATTTTTTACCTAATTGTTAGAGAACAACGTTTCCGCGAATTTCAATATTTATTATTGTTGTTTGTACATTCATCTTGGACTGAGTACCTTGATATTTTGTCTAATAAATAAAAAAAAGCATCTCGTCCACCAAGTCTTACTGATGTGAAGGAGCGTTGCGGATGTTTACAATCCCTGCGTATTTGCATTGCTCCATCATTTACCGAAGAAAAGGTGGCCTCGCAAAGCGTCCACACGGTACACGCATGTCTAGTGTTATACAGAGTAGAGTCCTATACTTAAAACAGTACCGTGTCTGACTATGCATACAAGAGAGCCAATAACGAAAGAGCTGCGCGAAAGCAACATTAAAAGAGCTCTGCGTCTCATTTTGTAGCCTCGCGGTCTTAACACGAAATTAGCAAGAAAATGCTGCCAACATATCAGTTAAAACAACTTCCCAGATACAGAGAACATCTACTCTCCACTTCTACCAGCGGTGTCGATCAGGTTCCCTGGTGAAACCTCCTTCCCTATAGATTTGCTAATTATGACTATAATTGTTTTTTCATATTATATATTAGAGTTTGTGAACTAATGGCAGCCCCGATCGTTTTGTTGATCCACGTCTTTCACCTCGTTATATGTTGCTGGGGTAACCTGCTTCAACAAAGCGAAGCCTTGTTTGTATTTATTTCTTTGAGCGTGCACAAGAACCGCAAATACATATAATAAAATATATAAATTGGTGCGCGATTGAAATAAGAAAGCATAGAGAAAGGCAGCTACAAAGTGAAAAGTACAAACACACCTAGAGCGAAGTAACAACATTCACGTGAAACAAAATATACTTGCACAAAACTGAGCCTGTGACTGCAAACAAACATCGCAGGAGCTATTTGCTACACCAGAAAAAATGTTATTACTTTGTCGAAAATATCGCATGTGATTCTAGTGCGATTAGGTACGAGGGACTCATCAACCTTGGCGGACATTACGCACTCGAGAGGGACATGAACCCCGTTTTATCAGGAATGGGTGCCAGGAAAAGCATCCCTCTGTCACAATGTTACACATTTGTTGGTAGATACGCTCGCCGTAGTCCTTCACATAGCTGCAAGTCTTTCTCTTACGGGACGAGTATGTTACGTCGTATCTGCTCGTGTACATATACCTCTCGAGATAGCAGCTGCGCCCCCCTTAATTCTGTCGTCGAGCCAGAATTCAGGAGCCTTGCTGTCATATCTCCGTCACGAATGGCATTCCGTACTCGCGTTTCTTTGTGTCCCGTCAATTCTGCACTTGGCTCGCGCTGCACAACAATGTAATTGCTAATGCAGTTGAAGCTACTTACAGTTGCTTGTTACTGTGTAGTTAATCTTTTACGGGACATATTCATTTGTAGTTAGATTAGTAATTCGTATTGTGGTAACAGTTAGTGTAACTAGCATAACTGTTATTGGCGGAGTCTATGAAATGAATAAGATTAAAATTCCTCTATTGGGAAACGGGATGAATCAACGTTTCGCGAGGTACACGCGGGACCCGCAGCCTTGAGCTCGAAAGGTGAACCCCCCGTTTAAAATGACAGGAACAGACGTACAGTGGCGAGTCGCGTGCATAACCAACGAAAACTTCCATGGCTTATCTCTTTGATGACTGCGATTCATTAAACAGCTTCTAAACTATAAGCACTTGAAATGACCGTGTCATACCGTGACTCAATGCGTCATAACACCGAATGTACTGCACGATAATGAAGGATATGCCAGTCAAAACTCAGGGGAAAAAAAAAAAAAAAGACACACATAGGGGTTATAGCTTCAGTTTTTCTGCAGTGTGCTTCCAATGCTTACCACTTCTTATGGCGCAATGCGGTTATAGTTTGTCATAAGCGCTTGTGGAGCACGAAAAGAGCAAAGTAGGTAAAGAGCAAAGTAATCTTTATGCATCGCAGCGAGACGAAATGAAGCAGAATGTTTTGATAAAACCTCCGCCCTTCGTTGTTCCTTCAAGTGTCTAAATGTTCTTTTGTGCTAATCAATTACATCCAATAAAATGCAAGTCAACGTGAAGTACATGCCCCTCACTGCCCTTTAATCATACAAGCCAGGTATGAAGAACGTTCTAAGTTAGCCCGAAGGAAAAGGCCGCACAGCTTGAAATCTAGATGGCTTCAAAAACGATTTGAATTCTTTACGCTGTTCAATCATTTTGCCTATTCTTCTCTCTGGCTTTTCAAGCACCGCGATCTTTAACATGTCTACAACGTCTAACAGCGAAGTGAACAGTAATTTTCGCATTGAGGGAACGCAGGTGTTGCTCCGACTCCCGATCAGAAATCCCAGCCATTCCACCGCATTCGACGTAGATACTATATGCTTTATTACACGCACAGATTGCGTACATTTTCACTTCCACGATACTTCGGTATGTGAGCGAATTCGAAGGGAACCCAGCGTCAAACAAGAAAACCTAACTCACGTTTCGATGGGGAGACTTCGCCGACCAACGTAGACAGACGAGACACTATCACAGAAGCTGTCACACACAACTGCAGGTCTTTGTGGAATAGCAGGGGCGGAAGAAGGCCCGTTATCAACGATGTCGAAGTATAAGGCTGGTTAGCCTTCGTTCTGCCTCTGGGTGTCGTTCCTATCACAGCGAGCGGATCGCAGGCACCTTATCTCGGCAGCCGGTCGCCGTTGAGTGCGTGCCTAAAAACACGGGAACAGTGACATCATAGAGTATACTCGTCACCTAAGGAACGGGGGAGCGATTTCCGGCCAAGATCAGCTTACATGTACCTTCGTATTTGCTAACCTTTGAGCCGCAGTTGTTCTACACAAGCCGTTTATGAGCGAGGACCGTGGAAACAATCGTTCACATAGCAGACGAGACAGTCGTCTGCTTCTCCCGGTTGCAGGTGTTGTCTGCCAAAGAATGACCACGAGGTGAGTTCGTTTCTTTCGAGAGATGATCGACAAGTGGTGTCCCTTTGTTATTCGTATGAGAATAACCAGGCGATGCTTAGAAGCAGGAAAGTGGAAAAGCTTGAAGGATCAGTAGCCGCGTCAGCATAGCTGTCTCGCGACGTATAGCCACGTATTATTTATTTGGCCGCGACAGATAACGTATACTGGCCTACTGGCAAAAAAAAAAAAAAAAAAAAGGCGGAGGTAAGCTGAATTCCTTCCCTCATTCCTGTATAATGCAATGCCTATTTTCAGCCTAGGACACTGCCAGCGGTTTTATCTCAGGAGAGAAAAAAAGAAGCGAAATGTATAATAAAATAAAAATGGTTCCTACATCTACGCCAGTGTGAGAATTCTCTGTCTTTCTTCTTCGTGTCGGGTACTGTGGAAAATATTTTTTGAATGTGAAAATGATGAAACAAGACGATTAAAAACAGATGCCCACGCAGGATGAAAGAACTGGATGACAGATCCGTATAAAATATTTCTCCGCATGCGTTCCGTAAACGTTGAAGCCACGTCTTCACGAGAAAAGCAGAAAGATAACGAAACAGGTACAGCAAAGCAGACAACGCTTTGACGTGCATACGCGCAATAATTATTCACGAAATACTTCGACAAAATTTCTTTGTATTGTGAGCAAGCAGATCTTCGTTTTAATTATCAGAGCCCTTTGAGACACCTTCACTAAAATTACAATACAATGTTTACAATTATTTTTAAGCTCGGCAACAACCATACAACACATCCCTTATACAAACTCCGTTATTCGCTGACGTTTTTCAGAACAAATTGCCCGTACTCCAAAGTTCTCCTCTACCTACTGTTCCGTGACTAGCTGGTGTTAGGTTATACCGGAAGGACGAGTACGATGAACACCTTATAAATGAGTATAAGTTACATTGCGCTTATTCAGTTTTTAACGTTTCTCCAGTTCACATTTAACTGTTGCCGCTCGAAATACAGCCAAGCGTTCCACGTCGGTTTCTCGAGACGACCTTTTCACGAAGACATTGATGAGAAGAACCAACAGGACAGCGACTAAGACCCCACCCAAAAGAGCCGAGCCGACATACAAGCCAATCTTAGACGTCAACAGGTCTTCCCGAACGGTCAGCTCTCTTTCCACGATAGCTGCTTCATACTGCGCAAGGAAATTGGCAATTGCGATGTTGGAACGGTTGGATTTGAGTCCATCTTTGTTCCATGTTTCGACAACGAAGTATATATCGTGGGCACTTTGGTTTGAAGGCGTCTCTGTGTCGGGAATGAGGAAGGTCATTTCATGAACTTCTCCAGAGGGCTGAGGGTGAAGCGTGCCATTGACAACGTCATTCTCTGTGATCATGTAGAAGTCTCCACCCGCCTTGTCTTGTGCCAGAAGACATGAGTGGTACCGGCTGGTCATTATGGTGAGGTTGTGACCTGGAAAGTATATGTGTTGAAATCCTTGTGCCTAGCATGTGTAGTGCAGCTGTACAATAGAGCGACACGTGTGCGACGTTCTCAAGGGTCCCATCAACGAAATCTGAGCCAACCTCACACTGCGCTGTTTGTACGTGCTTCTAGCAGGAGGGTGTTCCAGCGCATAGCTCAAGCCATGTACGGGCACCCCCTGATACTGTGCTCCCAAATCATTGGATAAGGACACGTGAACTTCCGTCATCTCCTGCATGGTCCCCAGGCAAGACATCCTTGGATTTCCTTTCGTGGGGCTACGTCAAAGATCGTATGCATTCTATACATGTACACGAAATGACGTCAGAGGCACAGGAAGTGAAACTGGAGGC
This sequence comes from Ornithodoros moubata, assembly GCA_029532675.1. Lineage (NCBI taxonomy): Eukaryota > Metazoa > Arthropoda > Arachnida > Ixodida > Argasidae > Ornithodoros > Ornithodoros moubata. The sequence continues at coordinate 7,239 of JARGYV010083859.1, forward strand.
TGTCTTTCGTGAGACTCCTCAAGCTTTGCTGCGGAGCTCACCCCTGATGTACCGAAAATATGTCAGCTCTGCGTAACAGCGAAGGCAGGCGTGTACAAACACTTTTCTTCCTTTTTCTTCCGTTTCTTCAATACAGACATCCACAAGGGCAAAACAGAAGATGGTTCATCATTCATCACCGGTTTGACTAAGAACCGAATGCCATCGTTGGCTACCTAAGCACGACCCTGGCAAATGCCAGTAGCTCGATGAAGGAACTCTGATGTACTAGTCAATAGGTCCTGGCAAAATTGAATGCTTTGTTGAATGAGTGGCGATGAAAACGTGTTTGAAGATATTCGTTTTCAGTTTCGTATCGGTTTCAGGTCGGCTAATGACATCACGCGCCAAAACAGAGGCTTAGCCTCCGACAGCTCAGTAAGCTTACTAATGCAATGTGCACACAGCAATGTGCTTGAATACAGATCACCGACAGCTATAACTGTTCACTGTTCAAGTACTTCGTTAGTGTCCAAAGGAGACCTCGTCTCTGCAGAAATATGCCACATGTGTACAGTTCCGATTCCTGTGGACATCGACGATTTCTCTGTAGGAGCGGCGCCTTACATACCTGAAGATTCTGAATCATGTGTGGATCCTCTCGCACTTGTGGTTCGATGTTAGCGACTATGTCCACGTATCCTTGATCCTCCACACGAATCCTTGTAGAGGCACTCCTGACACAATGACACGATACCAGAACAGTGACAAGTAGCTGCCACGGAAACATTATTCTATAAATGAAAGGAACAGTGTATTTTACATGGGCGACAACTGAACCTGCATCTTGAAGGTACAATCGTTTCAAGTGAACTACACTGCATTACACAGGCGAAAACATGCATCTATTGGCTGGATTGAAGCCAGTGGAATCTAGGGTTTTCTCGACAAGCTCGGATATGCTTATGCAGAATCGAAAGCTGGGACGTTTCCAAAAAGCAGCACCACGGGCGCGGTGCAGACGGTGGATTGCCGAATTTGGGGGCGTGCTTTCGATAGACGGGAGAAAACTTTCCTGTAAGCCATACGAAACATGAGTTCCCAGTGACAAACGCCAGTGTCACATTGTGCAGCCCGCAACAACTGTAGCGAAAAACGGTCCCTTGAGCGCAGATACTGCTTCTGGACAGGACATGGTTATCGACTAAGGGTCGCCTAACAGCGGGATTACAAGATACGGGGCTATACTAATGTTGTCTGCCACATAACATCGTTATGTTTTCTCAACAAAATGAATCTATCGCCATAGTTTATAACCTCAACGGTATACGGCATCGTTGTACCACTAATACGGACAACTGAGTGTGTAGCGGACGATGACGAACCCATGACAAGCGCCAATTCCGATGGACCTTTCTGTCAACGCCGCTCCTGAAATCGTTCATGGAGGACGACCTCGCCGAAAGACGGCCCTCCCAGGTGATACATCATATTCGGTATGCTTGGCGATTCTGCAACAGAAGCACAAAAGCCCCTTCTTTGCCAACTGTTGCTTGTAGAGGATTCCTCAAGCCATGCGTAACTTCCGCGCCTTACTCCAAACTCTCGGAGTGAGCCACATTAAAACCACGGCTTACCACCCTGAGACACGCGGCATGGTTAAGCGCCTTACTCGATAACTCAAAATAGCTGTCACGGCGCGCGGGAATACAACTAATAAGCTCGACCTGTTACTGTTGGTTTTAGCCGGGTCGCGTAAGTCATTCAAAACACGTTATGAAGTGCGGTTCCTCCGAGCTCATACATGAATGTCCCTTACGCTTACTGGGAGATTTTCTCGCCCCTTCACCTCAGTCTTTTACCATTTAACATCTTATTATTCTTCTGCTAACGGCGAGGGCCACTGTTTGAAGACAAGACTGATTTACGAATTTACTCACGTATCGCTTTCAAAAGCTCGAAGGCAACGCAGGGACGCAGGAGCAGAATCACATTACCAGACAGGCACGACCCTCTGGTGGAAAGATAGGGGTGATGAAGTGATATAAATGGGAGAGAAGGTGTTTATCTGTGTTCCCTTGACAATTTCGTTCTTTTTAAAGTAATATTCACCCCACCTCCCCTTTACGGCCATACATCCGTGTGTTACTCCCATAGTAGAGACAGCAGATTCCAGCCCCACGACAACCTTCGCCAATTGCCGAAGTGTGAACAGCGTGGGTGTGAGGAGCCCTGTACCGGCGAGTTAAAGAAATGAGAATCTGATCCTAGCTATAGATGAGCAACGCACATTGCTGCGTGTTTAACCTGACACGATTACCTATATTCATCTTCGTCTCACACGTATTGCACCACAGTCACTAACGGTGTTAAGGTCACATTAAAGAACCTTGCACTCTCTTGTATCAGTTACTTAACAGTAATGTGAGGGACAGGTAGTCGGAATGCACTGGCGACTGAACGGTATGGCAACAGCCAATTTAATGCGCGAGAGCACGAGTCTCATGACGATGGTGATGATGAATCTACCTCACATCTTCCCCCCGTAAGAGGGCCGAATAGGTCGATACCAACTCGATCAAAGGGGTGACGTGGTGGCGGAAGGGGTTGTAGGGGACTTGTCCTGGATGGCATGGATGGTTTTCGTTGTTGACATAGCAGACAGGAATTGACGTACTTGCGGACCGAAGAGTACGGACGGGGCCAGAAATAGCGGTTACGGATTCGTTCATAAGTTTTGAAGAATACGAGGTGACCAGCAGTGGGATCATCATGAAGAGACTGAAGGATGGCGGCACGATATGCATCTGGAGTAGCCAAGAGTTGGCGCGGGCCGTCGGGATTGTAGTTGCGTCTGTAGAGAATGCCATTGCGTAATAGGAAGTGCTGAGCCTGACGAGTCAGTTTCCTGCCGGCAGTGTGTGAACCATCTTCAAGATGATGGATGATAGCTGAAAAGAAGGGTCATGGAGTTGTTCCCTACGCAGGGCGGGATGTTGAATCGGAGAAAGGACGCAACAGGCCGTCGTAGGGGTGGGGTTCACGTCTGGAATTGCAAGGCTGGGACGCAAGCCAATCCTCAATGTCGTCCGCAGGAGCGCCCGAGAAGAGAGACGGATCGCGCTGCCGGCTAGCCGGAGCCGGGGGGAGCGGTTGACGGGCTGACTCACCAAGAGTGGCGGGTGGGGTGGCCATGGGTCGCGTAGAACGGCCGAAGCGGAGTTCCAGGGCTGCAGCGTATGAGGTTTGAAGATCGTGCGCACCTCCACCAAATATGAGGGACAGGTAGTCAGAATGCACTGGCGACTGAACGGTATGACAACAGCCAATGTAATGCGCGAGAGCACGAGTCTCATGACGATGGTGATGATGATGATGAATCTGCCTCACAGTAAAAATAACAAAAGTACAGAATGCAAACGACTAGATATTATATTTAATACCAGTTGTAATATGTGATGACTGGACGCAAAAACGTGCTTGATAATATGGATCTTTGGACGAATTCCCTTCTTCACTCAGTCATGTATATTCTCACGACAGGAATAACACTGTTTGGTCGTCACCCGAAAACAAAGTTAGAATAAATAATGAGCAAAACTTACATCTGTGTCAGCTTCCGTACGGTGTGATTTATTTTATTCGCGCCTATTGTGCCGGCCACTATCAACTGTTTGCCGAGCATGTATCACAGACTAAAATTTGGTTGGAAACTGGCCACGGGCGGTTAGCACGTGGCTCTCTCATGGCTAATATTCACCCTCTCCATGTTTAAATGGGATGATTTTGATAGCGTGTACAACAGGTCCACCAGGTAGATACGTCCACCAGTGCGGCAGTGGAGTCTTTAACGCAGTTTTATGTACAGGAATAATGTACACTCCTAGATACACCGAACATGATCTCACGAAATAACGTATAAACCGAAGGCAAAGAACGGCCTACAAAATCACTGTTTACAAACGCATGTAGAACGGAAAAGCAAGGGAACAGCACAAAGGCAAATAAAAGCTATCAAGGGGGTTCCTTGCAGTTGAGAAACAGGGAGACATTTATTATTCTTATTCTTATTGAACATGTCAGTATCGAAGAATGTCATTTGAAGAATGAACATCTCAGTTCGTGTCTGGGACTTCTTCTGGTCATTACGACAGTGAGAAAATAACAACGCTGCAGTGAAGCTGTCCCGTCTCATCTAGGATATTTATCAAGGACACAGTAATGTGACACCGATAATGTCTATTAGGATGACAGATACGAATCACACAAAACACGTTACCTGAGATTTTTTTTTGCCCGTGTTCACTGTAATTCTTAAAGCCACATCTTCACGAAAAAAAGAATAATAATAAAAGGAAACAGATACTGCAAATTTGACGATGTTTCGACGAGGAGCGTACGCGCCATAGTTATTCACGAAAAACTTCGGCAAAATGTATAGTAGCTTGGTAAGGAGCTGTAATGATAATGTAGCTCGGTATTGACTATACAGCACGTCCTCTTTCAAGCACTCAGTCATTCGCTGTCATTTTTCCGAAGAAATCGCCGGTATTCGAAACTACTTCTTTACCTCAGAAGACTATTGTGATAAAAGTCAATTATCACGTGACCGGCTGGTGTCAGGTTATACAGGTGAACACTTTATAAAGGAGTATAAGTTACATTGCGCTTATTCAGTTTTCAATGTTTCCCCATGCAGTTCTCATTGAACAGTTGCCGCTCGAAATACGGCAAGGCGTCCCACGTCGTTTCTTCGAGACGACTTTTTCACGAAGACATTGATGAGAAGAACCAACAGGACAGCGACTAAGACCCCGCCCAAGAGAGCCGAGCCGACATACAAGCCAATCTTAGACGTCAACAGGTTTTCCTGAACGGTCAGCTCTCTTTCCACGATGGCTGGTTCATACTGCGCAAAGAAATTGGCAACTGCGATGTTGGAACGGCTGGATTTGAGTCCATCTTTGTTCCATGTTTCGACAACGAAGTATACGTCGTGGGCACTTTGGTTTGAAGGC
>JARGYV010083872.1:0-10084 GCA_029532675.1 Ornithodoros moubata
ATGCAGTGCATAAGTGTCACAAAAAGGCGTACGCCCACTGTTTCCAGCAAATAGGGTCAGTAAAAGATATCATTCAGAATAGCGATTGGTCATCTCTGTGTTATGCGGTGAAGTTCTGTTTTTAGAGTGTAGTGGTGGTGGGGACGGGTATAGAATGCATAGAAAAGCAAAAGACGGCAACTTTAGAAACCTAAATGTTAGCAACAAAGTATTTTTTTTTCTCCTTTTACCTCTGTTTAATCTATAAGACAAATGGTGCTCGTTTGATTTTCATGTGCCAATTCTTTATTGAATAGGTAAGGAGAGAAAAGATTTTGCATGCTTTCTACTGCGGTCAGGTTAAAAGGCTCAGAAGGCAACCGTTAGACATCTTTTAGACTAGAATTCTCTAAATGGATAATTGAAAGAATATGTTCAAATTCCTTCGACTACTCACCATTGAGTAGGTATCAGAAAGAACATTTTGTCTTTCTTTGAGCCCTTGCCTGTTGAACGGCATGTGAAAGGGCCATTGTAACATTTTTACTATGGGTGTCTGAGGGAGGTCGCTCACAAATAGAAAAATAAGACCACAAATAGAAACCATAGAGGTCTCCGTGAGTAGGACACAGAGATCATTTAGCCATCCCACAGACTCTTAGAACGTTTCCTTATCGACATTTTCTTGCGCGGCCATAAAATATTTTTGTAGGGGGAGTATGAGCGTATGTTTACATACATATACCTGAATACAGAGATCTTTACAGAGGTAGCATCCAAAAGCACGTCACAAGGTGTGCTATGCACTGAAAGGCTCGAGCAAGTATCGTTTGGCATCCTCCCTATCTCTTCCTAAGTATGAGCTTAGCTATGACAAAACCGAGGTGTCAAGAAGGTCATTGGTGTCGACAACAAAACCAAACCCTGTTTCGTCTCCGGTTCCTTTCTTTGTATTTTTATTCATTTTTCGTAAATGTGTCACCAGCTTGCCTGCGTGTTGTCTCTTCTTTATGTGATTTTTTTTTTTTTTTTTGGTACTGAACTACAAGGTGTTGACGTTGTTCTCTTGGAATTCTAATGACAACCGTGCTAGAACCAAAGCAAGCTAATATCACTGTCATCTTACTGGGTGTTTGTGTAAGCTCTTTTGGAATTGCTCACAGTGATTAAAAACGACTGGACGACTCAGGGAGAAAAGAGAACACTTGCGTACTCGTTTCAGCCTCTCTTTGATTGAGGTTGTTCGAATTAAACGCAACTGGGTAACTTCATTTCAAATCGTCAAATGTGTACCAGTCGTATAAGTGAAAAAAAGAAAGAAAATTAAGTATGTTATCAAATGCACGAATCTAAACGAAATAAGCCCAACCACAAGGCCCGGCGAGTTGTTTTAAAATATAGATTCATATTCGCCCTTTGAACTGCTATAAAATGAATTTTCATGTCTTTAGTCAGTGCTTTACACGGTGGTTATAAAACGAGGAGTAAAATGAATATATTAAGCGGCGCTTCTCTCAAAAAGGACAGCTTTAGAGGTGTTTATGTTTCCTTTGGAGGTTCTTCAGTTACCGAGCGCCCGTAATATGAAATATATATATTTATATATATGAGGTGAAGAGGTGAGGTTCAGATGGCCACGAAGATGTATAATATAAGAAAGAATAAGACGTGGACTGACCGGATAGGGAGTTAAAACGTTAGTTATTTATTTACATGGGTAAAGTTATTTTAGAAGTCTACGTTACGACCGCAGCGCCGTCTTCGTCAGGACAAAACTGGTATATTGGTGGCAGTAGTTTTTTAAAGCAGTCATTGGTGACGTCATATCCGGGTTTGGGTGCGCCAGGGGGTGGCTGTCAGGGGGTCAAGTTTTGGAATCTTCCCAAAACTGCACCCAAACCCGGATATGAGGTCACCAATGACTGCATTAAAAACGACTGCGACCAATATACCAGTTTAGTCCTGACGAAGACGGCGCCGTCGTAACGTAGACCTCTAAAATAACTTTACCCATGTAAATAAATAACTAACGTTTTAACTCGCTATCCGGTCAGTCCACGTCTTATTCTTTCTCATATTATTTATATATATGTATACATATATATTTTGTTTTCATTTCGTCGGTGCGGGCGCTATGATTTTTTATAGACCCTAGTTTCACTGGGCTTTCGACACTGCATTGGCCTTGTAAACGCGCGGCTTCGAATATTTTTTTTATTTTACTCATATAAAGATTCCCAGAGAAGCCATTGCAGTTTTATGCACAGGGGTGCTGGTTGGTTGGTTTGTGAGAAAAAAAAAATGGAGGGAGTGGCTCCCTTCTCTGGGGAACCGGCGGCTCCAGTGCTCTAATGTGCTGCACTCTACATTGTACACAACACAGTGTCTTTAAAATGGAGAGGCACTGTGTCCAGACACTCTCAGTAACGTTCACAGAGCGTTCGTAATGTCCTTAGCCGCAACGTTGCACTTGCTGCACTCACAAAGTTAAGCAATACCATTTTTCCGGTAAATAGTTCGCCTATTATAACTTTGAGTATGCTACGCGAAGCCACCTCTATGTGTTGGACTGACTGATGTCGGTAAGATCATTATCACTGAATTCGCTTCTTTATCAGCCTAAGTTTGATAACGTGTGGTGTGCGTGGCTTTCATCTGGTTTTACTAAGACGGTAGACAACTATCCATAATACCACGTTAAAAATATAAAATTCTGAGAGTCGAACTGTGCGTTATATAATATTCCAAATTCGAAGAAAAAAGATGCGTTTTGTAAGTCGAAAAGTTGAAGTCCGAAAGGAACGTCGCACAGATCTGTGGACGACCGCGTTTTGTCTCTTCTTGTGTGTGCATCAACATATATGTTCCACTGCACGCCTCTTGAACGATGCGACACCACTTGCGACGTCGATGACTCCGTCGTTCTGGGTGAGAAAGTTCATGTCCAGGTTGACGTCGCGGCAGCAGACTGCTTGCACGACCAAGCTAATTGTATACGGAATTCGCGAAGTCGCACTGATGCTGTACATCATGATGTTGGCATAACGCCATGTCTTCCAGCTACCATTGAACTAACCCCAGGCAATCTTGACTTTTTGAAGCTTTCTTGCAAACTCCACACTCATGACTCAGTCGTATGCGCCGGTATCAATCAACGCCACTGCTTCGCAGCCGTCTATGCCACTCCTAGGTCACTGGTAAATTCTCCTCGGCTGTCGCACTCTGTCTTCATTCTTCGCCTATTCGCATTAATTTAGGTTTTGGATGAGAAGCATGATCTCAGTTTCCCCTGCGGGGAGCAGGCGATATACAGCGAAAGGAGCCTGAGCAGAATACTGGTGCTGTGGATGTGGAAGCGTGACATGGCTGGAGATAGACTGCAGCGAAAAGCACCAGGCGATTGATCACTTTCGGAATACGACAGCTCTTCTCACTCCAGATGGTCATTGATGGCCACAAGGCGCTCACTGCTCTCCGCGGGATGCGTGGGGACAGAAGCCAGGTAGTCCCATCTGCTGGTAAGGACCTCGTCGGTACACTGTAAAAACATAACTTTTGGGACACTTATGCAGTGCATAAGCGTCCCAAGAAAGGCGTACGCCCACCGTTTTCAGCAAGTGGCGTCGTTGAAAGGTATCATTCGGAATAGCGATTGGTCATCGCCGTGTTATGCGGTGAAGTTCGGTTTTTACAGTGTACAGGTGGTTCGGCTCGCCGCAATGATGGCACAGCGGCCTCTTTCGTTGTCGCGTTGCGCCTTCTAGGTAGCGTGGCGCAGCCCAGGTGCCGAGGGAAAGCCAACTCACAGGAGTACAAAGGTTAACAGTATATTGGCTTATATACAAAATATACAAGTAAGTACAAGGGTTTGGAGCTTCATCTGACCAGCACCATGGTTGGTAGCGGAAGACATCCGTCCTTTCGGGGCCACCGCTTTTAAGGACTCCTTCGAAGTCATGGCCTTGAGCCGAGATGCCCGTGCCCAGCGCTTGGTAAGCCGCGGACAGTGGCGGACCTTGGCCGCGGAGGTGAAGGCCGCGCACAGACCACCATGGATTTCTAGGGAAGCGCTCCCTTTTTGGGTCAGCCTTGACAGTGGGAATCCTATGGTTACCGGCTTTACACCAAGTCGCATAAGTGGGTCGTAATATCGTATGTTCGGAAGACGTCGGTCTTTCTGGGAGTTCGTACCGTCTGGGGCGGATATCTCTCAGGACTTCTGTTCACAGGAGCCATGTGCCGCATGCTGGTGCGTAAATCGGCGGTGACCGACGTACTGCGGCAGTGCAGTTCGGTCGTGGACACTAGGTTGGCGGTAGTGGGGTCGACATGTTTGCAGGGCTTGCTGCACCTCGTCTCGATACAGTGTTCCGAAGGAACAAGGCAATGATAACGGTATGCCCTGTCAACACAAGGCTCTGATATCTTCACGAAGAATTTCGCGGGTGATCTCTCGGAAGGAGAACGCGTCAGGTATAGCCTTTTCAAGCTTCATCACTTTGACAAAAAAATCGCTGGAGGAGTACGAATAAGCGTACGAATGATGACTTCGTTCCCCTTGCGCATGACACGTGGGACTTTTTCTCCTTCGTTGGATTCAGGTCGGATCGTCGAAACAGCTGCAAGACGTCTTCGACGAAGTTCGTGACTCTCTCGTTTGGCAGCTGAATTCGATTTTGGAGTAGCTGGCCCGCACGCTTCGACCGCAGTTCGGACTCGAATGACTGCCTAGTGTTTCTCTTCAAATCACTCCATGACTGGAATGATGCCTCGCGGTTTTCGATGCAAATCTTAGCCGTACCGTCCAATGAAGAGTGCCCATTGTTGAGCTTCTGGTCGTCCGCTCAATAGTTGCAGCTAAAGATTCCCTTGTACTGGTCAGCCAGCCACAGACGATTTCGTAGAGCTCGCCGGCATCCTACTGGGCCAAGGGGAGCCAGCTGAAAACGGATGGCTTGAAATTCCGCATTTTGTGGTCCCTTGCCATCATGGAGGAAAGAAAGAAAGGAGACGGCACATTGACCAAGCCTTGTAGCCGAAATAGAGGGCCAGCTAAGTGACGTCATGAAACTTCTTCCGGTATCGGTTTGCAGCTGGAGAATGCTGTGGTGTATACGATCTGATAAACTGCATCAAGTGGTCGTAAATCGAGGTGGTCGTAAATCGCTTGAGGTGAAAACTGTGCAGTTTCGAAAACATACGTTTGCATTGGGATGTTTCTGACTGCTTAAGGAAGATGCCAAACGGCGTCGTGCGCTGTTGTAAATGCAGAACTCGGCTTAGAAGCTGGAGTGACTCTGCATAGGTGAGTACAATCAGAACATGGGAAGAGATCTGTGTGATGCAGTTTAGTTGCGGTTGTTAATGAGCTGGTTATGCATTGTTTTCGACCAGGTTTGCAGTCGACCTTGAGCGGAGGGCTCTGTGGATTAGAGCTCTAGATATGCCAGATGGGTGGCAGCCGTCGAAGTTCACACAGCATGCTCGAAACAATTACGTGAAAATGCACAAGAATTCTGTTCATAAATACGTGCTAGTTATGACTACTGCTTCATTTCTTGTTGTGTCTTAAATGATAACAATGATAACCGTAGAGGATATGAGAATGCAGCTCGATTTCTTGCAAGCTCTACGAACACTTCTGTGCGAAAATTGCCCATCGGCAGAGATTTGCTAAATAGACACATTCTCTCACTTGATGTGTATGTTATTCACCTGTTTTCTTATCAATCTTTCGAGACGTAAGTGAACATCAAAGACAGACGGGCTTCCTTGGAAAGGCTGACGACATTCAGGGCTCTTCACAACGATGTGCTGTTGACAAGAGGTTAGCCGTTCAGTTTCGGGATATTTGGGACAATGCATGTATAGCGCTTTCAAGTGGCCCTCAAAGTGACGTGTACGGCGTATTGGTATTGGCAGTATCAAGTCACGTGGCTTTTGCTTCACTAAGTTCAGCCACCTATCTTGACGTCACTTCCACCACACTTGGACTGAAGTGGTTCTCCAGATGGGGCGCGTCCTTATCTTCTTTCCTCCATGCTTGCCATGTCGCTCTTAGCGGATTCCTCAGTGGTCCGGACTCTCTAGAGGGAGATCAAGTAGCCTTTGACTTCTTCGCAGCTGATCCTTTCGCGCGTTGCAATGCTCCGCACTTCTACCAGAAATGTCACTGATCAGTTAGTGAACACGGATTGCAGGCCTCGCAAAACGGATTATTAGCCTACTGAGCTGATTAGCATCGCGCTAAGCCCGGCTTGGGCCAACACATTATTTCATACAACTGTACGAATGTTCTGGAATGCACTGAAAAAGCCGAATGATTGAAGTTCTGCTGCTGACTATCTCTAGATGGATCTCGACGATATAGCGAGTGTCATCTCTAGTTATAAGGGGCTGCAGCGGTGCTTTATCTTCTGGGGCGTGGCAATATCACTTTCCCGCTGTCGCCTAACTCTGTATCGCAAGCCCCGTGTACCAAATGGAATAAAGAAATGAAAGGAAATAAAAAAAAAAGGCTGGCAGTTGTAGTGTATTAGCTAAAAGGGTTGGATTGCGACAGTCTCTGGGATTAAAGCTGAGAGCCTGCAGCATCATAGCACACTAGTAGGAAATTAGTGCGAAAATAATCGTGATGGTGTCACCTGCATTCAAGTTCACGTAAATCTAATCACATTTTCTCCTTCAGCATGTGTTCCCAGTTTAAATTTTACCCCCTCTAAGAACAGCTTTAAAATGCTTCTATGCCCTCTTTTGACAGGTAATTAATTCAGTGGCAAAGCATGCATGATGCTGCGCAGTCTTCTTCTTCTTCTTCCTCCTTCACCTGTCTGGCCATTAGCCACGGTGTCAATTTCATGTATAAAAAGAAGAAAGAAAGTTGCGGTGATGGTGGTATGACCAGCATATGGACGTCGGAACAATACCTACAGTTAGCTAAAGGTCATGTCACGTTACTTGTCTAGTATGCTGCGGGGGCATGCCTGTTTTGTACCCTTTTTCTTGGTGCACAATACGAATTGTGCCCCTTGGAAGATGTACCGACGACCATACGGTGTTCGAGTGTACCTCACTGTCGACGACCACACTGATCTATCATTTACAGTGTGCACGTGTCACCTTCTTCTAGAGCTACGTTAGCTATGGAGCTTCGTGGGACTTATCGGAGATGTTCTTGGCGCTGTCATAACAATGGGAGTGAACGAGAATGTAATACGTGTGTGTGATCATGATCATCACAAAAGAGCCCGTTCAATGCCTGATAAAGGGAAATTTCGTACTACCGGGATCGACTTCATAGAGGTGAGACGGTTTGCAGAGGAACGACATGCATATGCATGTCAGATTACAGGCGACCGAAATATTCGGGACTCACTGTAGCGCCCCATGGAGTGACGAGTCCTAGGACTCTGAAAGAATTTGTGTAGAGTAATAACCTGCGAAGTGGACTTGCAGTATCCAAATGCCTTTCTCTGTTAGGAATATTGACTTCTATTAACGAGGTCGGTTACTAGGTCAGTTGTCTATTGTTTCTCTCTAAAAAGTTATCTTTCCTAAAGGTCCTAAAGGTAACCCTGAACAAAAGCATCCCCACTCAAAGGTTTCTGTCTTCGAGTCAGACCTCAACCTAATGGCACTGAAGAAGCGGGAACAGTAACCTACGCATGAGCCTTCTTACGGCAGGTTGTTATTGAACCTAATACTTAATCACCGTTATAGACAGCAAAATCTAGGGTTTAGGAACTATGATATTGCAGCCACGGATCACCTCGCACGATGTCATTTGGCTTCAGAGAAACGGACGATTATTTGCCGCTCCAGGACGAGGGAAGACGTGCGCAGTGACGTAGCACCATTTCTTCTTAGCCGTTCTTAGATTTCTGTTTTTGCTGACGTAAAATATCGAAACAATGTTTGTATCGCAGGATAAGCGTTGAATGAATATGAACTTAATAAGAACCCCAGACATCTTCTTTGCAAATAGACGACATTATGAATCACATGCTGCGTGACTGTGACACATACACAAAACAAGTTCTATAGACCATCAATCCAAACACTGCGAATGTAATGTGCCGTTGAAATTACTGCTTGGTTGACACAAGTGGTGGCGAGTTTCCCTGCAAAATTTGACTGCTTTGAGCGTATCTTTTAGAATTTCTTCATCTACCCTGTCTGGAACTTCCTCGGTATTAAATTCCTATCACCGTCTTTTCATCATATTTGCTGCTTTATTCCAGACGGATTCTGCCCGAATCGTCGGGAACCAGCGATTCGTTTCCCACTAAATAATACAGCGGAAGTCAGTGATGACGTTTCCGGCCCAGAATCTTTCTTTTAGCTCCTCCAAGGATTATCTCCTCCAAACGTACAGCTTAGCGGATATCGGTTTTCCCTTAATCCTTGCCTCGGCACAGATGCATGTGCCACAGTTGAGCAGGGCGCCCGCAGTCGTCAAGGGCCAAATCAGGAAGCCAGAACTAAATATATCGACGTCAATGGTAAAGCTGCTGAAACGCATTACGTATACTGCAAAGAAGGTGTCTTTCGCAGTCGACGCAATCCCTCGTCGGCCTGTAAGCAGCAGGCCTGTGAATGACGAGCGTTTCCTGCTGGAATTCTATCCTGGACAGCAGCTTATGTTGTCGCTGCTGAAGTTAAGCTAGGATGGTGTCAGTCACTGACATTGATAAAAACAGGGAGCGCAATAACGTGATGTAAATGACGTCGTTTTTTTATTAGCAATTGTAAGTTTAACGCTTCATACACCACACGGACTGATGTAAGATGATCATCGGAAAGACTGACTCAAGCTGTTAACTGTGCACAGCTGCCAGTCTTTGCAGTTACCACTGTTGTTTGTGTTTCCTTGTCTTGTTTTCCTTTTGTTTGTTTGTTTGTTTGTTTGTTTGTTTGTGCGCAAGGATAGTTCCTGAGAACGCCTTGAATGAGTTCGCGGTGTAAAAGGAGCGCATTAAAACTTGACGTCCGCTTGCATGTACCGGGAGAAACTTTAACTAGTGCTCTCAATGTCCGTTTTCTAGTGCGAAGATATCATGAATCAAGTATATCTTGAGCACCATATGAGCAACTGCCCCACTGTTGCCAGTCAACACTCTACGTGGTAACGCTATTCACAAAAACGTTGACGAGAGCACATAATTAAAAGCACCATACGAAACAGGACATGGACAAAGCTTGACGACAACATGTGCCGTCAAGTTTTCTCCATGTATTTTTTGCTTTTGATGCGTTTAATTATGTGGTCCCCTAACCACACCGTAGAAGAGAACGTGATATGTGCATTGGTAGTAGGACGTAGTGTATATATATTCAGTTTCCTTCAGAACTGCACACATGGATAAACTGGTACCATGAATACTGGTTCCTGCATCTCTGCAACGCCTATTTTTCTTAACTTTCGTCGTGACCGTGTCGCTGTTTAGATAAGAGATGATCCTGACGAACCGCTATCCTTCCTGCTTTCGGTTTAACACTTTAAAGGAAAATCAATGAACGGGCACTTCTTACAGGAAAATAGAGACTATAATGTTGCACGCGGTTCTTGGCAAGCAGTGAACGAAGATGGCTGGTTCTGGCTGCATATATTGCATATGGTGATACTACCATACTACCCCGTCATGACAGTGAGGGGAATACGCTTTATTAGGCTGTGGAGTTATGACCAGGCAGGCGTAAGGGCAGACAAGTTTATTCCTCAGCTGCTAGATCAGTCGGGCTGGGGTCGAAGCGCTTGCTAAAGGCGCTGGTCCGAACATGTATCCACAGCGCAAGTTCTTGAGCTCCTCGTTGTCTGCCTGGGCTAAAGCGAGGGCTCAATGAAAAGCGGGTTGTGACACATCTGAGAAGGTCGATAGACGGCCAGTTATAGTCAGAATCGGGTAAAGATACCTCATAGAAACAAAAAACAAAGGACAATATATTGCACAACGCGATGAAAGTAATTGCTTTAGAACCAACAGCGATTTCCAGATTTCCAAGTATAAAATGCATATACAGTCGTGCCTCGTTAATATGGACCCCGTTAATATGGACAACTCGAATTATGGACGATTTTTGAGAGAACCAAACCTTTTCAGTGTAT
>JARGYV010083878.1:0-21208 GCA_029532675.1 Ornithodoros moubata
AAAAAGCTACAGCTGAGTTGCAACCTGCCTATGGTTGTGATCAGTGGCTGGCAGTTAAAAGAAAAGCAAGTCCGACATGGAATAGGACATGTATGACGTCATTACAATCGTGATGCCGTTCTGCACTATCTATATTCTGCTACTTCACATATTCAGTGCTGTACTCGCGTTTCAAAAATAGCCCCGTTGTGGGGAATTCTTATAATTCGCTTATTAGTTGCTGTCATGCCGTCCGTGCAAGGCGCCTGGAGAGGTCTCTTTACGATCCTCGGCTTACTTAGAGTTGTAAGAGAGACAATGGCATTTAGGGACTTAGATAAGTGGTATCAATTGCCGAGAAATAGGCTGAGTAGCTAGGCTTCAGCTAATCCTTAGAAATAAAATATTTTCTTGCGTGCGTTGATAGAGGGAATTTAGTGAATACTTGCAGTAATTTGCGAACGAGACATCCGGGCGCCTCGTTGTGACAGAGGCCAGCCACTCCAGCGGAAGAATCCGGAGTGAAAAAGAAAATGTCGAGGTGGCTTCCAAGGGAAGGTTGCACATCACACTCTACGCCCGTGCAGAGTTTAATCGAGGATGGACGGACGGATGTTGTTTTAATCTGTGATACGCGTTTAGTCTTATCTTTCACCCGTGGCAAAAGGTACGGACCGGAAGAATCTTTGTTCAAGCTCTAGCTGGTGCTTGCTAGTTCAAATTTATGCGTTCAGTGCCAAGAACTAATAAAGAAAAATTCACTGCCATATTCGCACTGAAATTCGTAAAAGGTTCATTTTAGGTCGAACATATACATCCGAATAGAGAAACATTGGCTTTGTTTCCAGAAAGCTTAGTAACATAACCCGTCTGGATACGTCCCCCAGTCACGTGTTCCACAAGTATGTCGCAACCCTTTTAGAGGCCTGACCTAACCAAGAGGTCTGACAGGCACATCTCTTCATACGCGCGGGTTTGTTTGTTTTTGCTAAAGCGCCTCGCGGCAGACTCGGAATACTCTTATGCTGGCCGTCAAGACCACGGTGCTGCCTTGAAGGAAAGGACGCAAAATGTCTCCCTCTATTGAACAAAAAAGAAGATTCCCCTGTAGCATAATTATGTCCTTATTTGTACCGACAAGTCAGGGACTTTTGATTCAGTTGGTCCTTTTGTTGATTTTTCTGCGAAATTTCTTCTTTTTAGCTGCGAGTCAATGGAGTGCGCTGCGTAGAAGCTCTTCAACCGTGTAGGTGCGCATGGCCACATACTTGGAACTGGCATTGATCGATCAAATTTTCAAGGGCGGTGAAGTCATATTAAGTGCGGTCGATACGTAAGATCCGAAGCACGCGTGCCCCCGCTTTATTCTCCACACCCGAAGTCTCCAAAGTGTCCCAAATTGCTCGTTGCAGTATACATGGAGGTAGGGAGGAAGCGATAGAATCGATGTCCCGTTTGTGGGCCAGATGTTTTTGTGTCAGTACATGTTGCCACTGAAACGATTTTGTGGCCGGAGCAGCGTATAAAAAAGCCACACAGGGGACTTGTCGGGCTCAGATACGACGTCTTCTACTGGCGTTTTTTTTTTTTTTTTTTTAATTGTGAAGGAGGAACTCTCTGGAATATTGCTTGTCCTCGTTGCATGTTCACAAGATGTAGCCGGAAGTTATGCGGAAGTGACGGTTGTCAAACCGGAAGAGATGACTAAGGCTGTGTTGTTGTGTGGAGGTGCAGGCGGAACATTTGCGTTCTTGTTTCATGTCCTATAACAAGGTGTATTTCTATACACCTGTTGTCCGCTCGTCGCATTTATTCCGAATGTAATTAGTCGAACCCTTATCATGCTTGTTTTCTTTCAACGGTCGGAGACTTCAAACTAGAACATGATTAAAAAAAGTCGTACCGTAATCTAAATTTGTTTTATGTTGCACACTGCTTTTGCGCCATTGAAGTCCCTTCGTCATGTTAAAAAAAGACAGGTAAAAAATAGAAAGACACGCGCCTGCAGGAGCTCATACAATGAATGGGAGCCCCTGTGGGAGCGTCGTCAGCTATGAATGTGTAAGGATACCCTAACACACGTAGAAAGGCTGTAAGCTTTGGAAGCCATCCAGCGTGGAAGCTTATCCCTTCGTCGTATACTCTGCATTCGCATTCCAGTCTCTTTCGGACTCCCCATGTTCAGTTGTATAGAAGCATTGGCCATGCTATGTCTTGATAAAGGTTCACGGCCTTTTTGACGTCAGATAGTCGTCTGTCGCCATGGTTGCCAATTTCCCCCTCATCACCTGCGCAGACCTATGAAGTGCTTAGCGCAGTTTCTCGTTGAAACAATAAATGAGAAACGTTAACGAGGAAAGTTGCGTTGGGGGATTAGCTCATATGTTCAGTCGTGAGATGAGGTGTGGCTCTGTCGTCTCCTTACGTGCGTCGTCGGTAATCTCTGAGCACATTGGTCCTTCGCACTGGCTAATGACCTCTCTCCCACGGACCATGCAAGGTAGATCCGGAGGGATAATCGTCTTATCTCTAAGCGGAGCCATTATTCAATCAGATACGTCAACAACTGGAGGACAGTGAGGAAATCTGATCGTAATGCGGAATGATTACTGTTCGTTGTAAAGTGTAGGATCGCTTAGACGCTTGTCTCAGGTTGCCTTTAGCGTTAGTACGTAGTCAACGAACAGCACATTTGTATTGAACGCGTATCTTTTCGACGGTGGGGGTAACTGAATATGCAATGGAATATGTGGTGCCCTTCTGAAGGCAAGGGAATTTGTGATGGTGGTTTCCTGTCCTTATGAAGGTGCTGGCTTGTTTGTCCTTGTGCAGTGATGGTGACGCTAGGAGTATATGCTTGAAGACTATCCTTGGTGTCGCCATGGTCATGTCGAGAAATTTACGCTCTTGTAGTATATCTCGCTGCGGTCTGCAGCCTTCCAGCAGACATTAGAATTAGGCGGGGTGAACGATTCTTTTCTCAGCTGTACAAATTGTGGTCCCCATCCCCTATTCATTAGTTGAGGTCCTCCTAGTCTGCGAGGGTTGGACAGACGTCTCCAAGGCCTTCTACGCGGAAATCGTGAAAGGGTGCAGCCTTTTTCGTCTTGTTGAGGGAGAACCATGCATCTGCTTTGGCGTACTTGGCGAAGACGTTTGCATTTCTACGCACATGATGCAGGTGCCGGGGGTGTTGCAGGAGTTGGGCAGCCTGAGTCATGCGCCGTCTTTCAGGCTGCCCAAATGAACCGCAGACGAAGTGTGATAACGCTATACAGTGAACGGCAAAAAATGAGATTGGCTACGCTGATTGGACTGTATAGACTTAGATGAAAACGGTAATGGCTAATGGACGGAGTTGGGAGAGCGCTCTGGCGCCAGCCCTCATTAGCTTTTCCCGGGAACGCCTCGAGACGATTCCTAGTTGTCGGGAACGTGTAGACTGTGTCGCAGCTACATGGGAGAAGACTGTAGTTTTGAGGTTGGAGGGCATCTTTCGCGTACTTGCATCCTTTTATTGATGGAGAAAAAACAAAAGACGTTGACTGTTTAAAGTAAAACTGCCATTGTAGTAGGAGGGGCAGAAATATTCTATTAACCGAATATGCGAAGAAAGAATTTTAATTTCTCCATTTTTAACCATATGTTCTCAAGGTTTTGCGTTCTTCCTTTTTGACTCGGCGTTTTTGTCTGTTTTTGTCGTTTTTGTCTGTTTAGTTTTGCTCCTGATGCAGCGCCCGGTTGTGCTGCTTTGCGGTGCATTGAGGCCAACCAGTGACATTGAGTGCTTGCTGACGGGCGATGGGGTCGCCCATTGTTTCGATCTATACTGCTGTCAGTGGCGACGCCACGACCAGTCAGTAGCTAAGGTGTTGACATCAGCTACTAACTAATGGATGAGCTAGTTGACTAGTCTACGAAACAGCAACCTTTTGCGCAGCAGTTTTTATTTTCTTTTTTTTCTTCTGGAGGTGTCTTCGAAGCTGTCTTCGAAAAAGAAGAAGAAAAAAAGGGGGGAACACTTTGTGTTCCTTGCTCGTCGCTGTCTGCCTGCGGCATTTTTCTCTCTCGCATTCCAAAGCTGAACGGCGAAGATGTTACTATAATGGCTCGGAACGCCAAGAAAATGAGAAGCCATATATGGCGACCGCTTGGGCAACGTGCCAGTCTATTGTGGGCGCATCAGGTTCTCCAGATGTCGACAGCATCGGCTGTGGCTTCGTTGCAAAGGGAACTGTCAGTTTTGGTTCGGGAACCCCGAAAGTGCAGAACAACTTTTCCAAACAGACTTACGCGCTCGGTTGATTTTTTTTTGTTTTGTTCAGAAATTACCAATTTTATGCTCACAGTTATCTTCTCAAACTGCCCGCAAGACACTACTTGCGTGCCTTATTTTATAGCTTACGCGCCCCTTGCATTTTAACCGCTTCAGAGCTTTACTGTTACCTTGAGGGGTTTCAGCTCCGCACAGCATTGCGTATAAGCTGCGTGTTGTTGTAACCTTCCGATCACAGTTGTCTCGCGAAGTAAAGCGAGCAATTATTATTATTGTAACCTTCCCTTCCCGCAGATCGGACCGACCCGCTCTCGAAGTTCTCGGACTGTTCCCGCTTTGAGCTTATTTCGTAGCGTTTATAATTCCGCAACGTCAGCAACGGTCGGAAGCTGAAATCCGCTATTATGAACCAGTAACTTCTCTTAATTTTTCAGGCACATTTTTTTCCCCATATTTCTATCGCGTCGCTTTTCAAGCTGCCTGTCTGTTACAATCAGACTTCCAGGGCATCAGACATTTGTGATGTGTTCGTTTCTGAGTTGTGCTCGGGTCACGACCGTACCTTCGCCAGCACGATGTATAGGCCTCACAGCCCTTGACGTGGAGTGATCGATTGCGATCTTTTGTCTGCGGAGATAGGTTGGGGATCGACTTCCTTTCGATAAGCCAAGAGTGTGATTCAAGTGTTTACATTGAGTGTGTAACGACATTGCATTCACGAACTGAGCTCTGGAACGATACCTTGGCCTTCTCTTGTTCTTCTCTCTCAGAAGTTTGATGGCTATTTCTCTCATATTTCTGCAGGAAAACGTGTGACCTGTCTTTGTCGCTATTGTTCACCTGATACAAAGTGAACGGGGGAGAGCTGGGGACGATGTCTCAGTGAGTCAAGTATGCAACTGGAGGTGTTAAATTCACTCTTGATTGGTTCATTCCACGTGCACTGTGCAATGCAGGAACATAGTCGACAGAAACTGCTATGAAGTAATATTACAAAACAGGGCGGTTATTTTACTTTTTGTTGCTCCCCTGTAGGGAGAGCTTCGTTCGTTGGCTTTACACGCTCGTCGTCCGTTAATGACGATATGTTGCCCTTATCAGGATCACTATCTTCGGCGCTGTGTACGACAAAAGGTCGTTGTTCCACAGCGCTGACTGCACGGAAGATCGCGATGGAATCTACCCTGGCTTCTTGTCCAAGGACTCAGGCCTATCATATTGTGCACTGTATCGGGTGTCACCTCCATTTTGTCCTTTGGTCTATGGATGACGTTTCTTTTTTTTTCTTTTGCGCTCGATGCATCGGGAGTTGCCCAGGATTCTAAGGAGCGAAAGGCGAGCGCTGCGGTAACTTACACCACGGATCTTTGTGGTATTCTGCGTTAGGTTCAAAACGGTAATGATTAACAATGTGAGTGTGATAAGGCGCTGACAAGCGGAACATTGGTGGAAAGAGGTTGGTGCCTTGGGCTCCTGAGCATCTTCCCACTGCCGTGACGTCAAGACTAGCATTGCCCGCGCATCCGTTATTGAAATCGGTTCATCCGTGACAGACTGAGCGAGCGCGAACGGAGGACTCTGACTCTTGGCAGCTTCTCTTGCAAAAACGGAACGTGGAGCCTCGACGTCACCGTCGTATGAATCATTCTCCCGTGTCGCGCGATGTGCGCGCTTCGCTAGACTCGCGAAGGTTGTCTGTCTGCACCGGAGCAGTGGATAATTTTTTTTCTTTTTTTCCCCCTTGATTTCAACGTTATTGTCGTGAGGATCCAGATTTTCGTTTACTTCTTTTTTTCTTTCTTCGTTGTCTTAACGCTCATTCAGATGTTAGTCATAAAACACACAAAAACTGTTTTTAAACTCTCACTTATTCTTCAACTTCAAATTTCTGATCATTCATGGGTGAGGAAATTTGTTTTCCCTCAAACGGCTTCAGGTATGCTAAAATAGTGGCGACCTAGAATGAGAGAAGGTTCTGTAGGGTCCTCAGTTTGTTTTGTCTCTTCAACGCTGAGAATAGCTCTTCACCAATTTTAGTACTAAGAAAAGGTTAGGTCAGGCTTGTCGGGGCTTGTTGTTTTCTTCCACTGGGTCAGTGTGAAAAACTGCTTTTTCAAGGTTACCAGCAGAACAGACCTGTTTACCATGTGTTGACTTGACCCATATATAGACTGTTGTGCTTCCTGTGTGGCACTTCCTTTCAATGAGATATTGATTTCCTCTTGACGGGTTGACACGTGCCGCTGTGTCGTGTTTTGGGAAGTAGTGCGTGGAGGCATTAAAGAAAGTTTGATCGTTACCATGCTAACAGATTTTGGGGTTGATAGTAGACTGAGGTCTGTAAACATATGAAGGGAAGCTTCATTCTTATGTAGCTGGTGCACTTGAGCGTGCACATCTCCCCTGTGGCAGCTTATGTGGAGAAAGATTTTTATGGTCTACCCTCGAGTCATGAATTTTGTGACCCTGTGAATGGTGTCTCAAGACAAGAACCATTTCTCCTGTATTTCTTCCTTGGTGTATCTTAACTGTGAGCAGAGTTTTCAGTGGTAGAAACAGAGAGTACTCTCGGTTCTTGACCCCAAGCGCTGCTTGTTGAAATTTTCCTATATATGTAACTCCTTTTATTTGAGCAAGGTTGAAGCAGAAGGGAGGGTGGAAAGGGACAGAAAAAGAATAAGAAATGTAACCCAAAATTGCAGTGCCTTTTCTGCTGTCCACCCACATTTCCTTCCTCCTTATAACATAGTCCTTGATGAAGGAGCAACATTTGAGAACACATGGGTGTCGAGATTTACCCTAGATGTGGACACTGCTATCAAGGGCCACACAATCCATTTTTTGTAGTGCTCTGGAATGTAAATCACTCATGTGCACATAGTTGACGCTTTGCCATATCTCTCTCTCTCTTAACAGTCACTCAGCAGTACAGTCGAAGGCCGATGTAGCATGCGAGGAAGATGTGGTTATCACGAAGATCTAGATAAGGACATCCCGTGTGCCTACGATGGAGAACCTCAGCCTTTGGAGGATGAATCGGCATTAGAAAAAATTAGCAAGCTCTGTCCACACCTCGTTCAAGGTGTGTAACCGGCTATGTTTCATTGTCTTGTGCTTCTGGCATTTACTGTTATGACCTCAGAAGCTTGCAATATACCTGTGCTGTTGTGTCTGGACAGCGAAGGTTTGCAGCAAAATTGCAGTTTGGAAGTACTGAAGTGATAATTTCCAGAAGGTATATCTCACAGGGGACAACACAGAAAGCCTCATTTGCAAGCTGGTAACTGTGGTAGTCTGTACAAAATGCTACATGTGAAATCCAAGATTGGAAAGTAATAGATGGAAATCGAAGTTTTTTTTTTTCCAGTAACTTTTTCTGGCTTTACCGTTGTTGCTGTCATAGGGATTGCATGTATGCTGACAGTTTTTTGCTTTGTTTTGATCATACCTCGTACATATCTTTTTGACAGAACGTAATCTAGCAGTGGCACAGGATTTGATTTCTCCGCAGTATCGCTGGTAGTTATTGCCAAAAATATATCTGAGTTTAATACTAGGAACGAGTTGATGTTAAGGTCGATAATTGAAGGGTGCTGCATATCCCGCAGATGCAGAGCCCAAGTTCTGCTGCGACAGCACCCAGATCGAGAGTCTGTCCACAGAACTGGAGCAGCCAGTGTCACTGGGGATGGGCAAGTGCCCGACGTGCTACGCCAACTTTGCTCGGATCTTCTGTGGCCTGTGCGATCCGAACCAGGCCACCTTCCTCTCTGTCAATCGAAGTAAACCGAGCGAAGAGGTCGAGGGGCAAAGGGTGGTGCTGGAAATGGACTACGCTGTCAGCGAAGAGTGAGTCTGGCTTTCCCTAATGATAAATGCCCTGTTTCTGAGCCCGTTTCACTGAAACCTGCCTTCCCCGGAAAAAAAAAAGGTTTGCTGGAGGCGCCTTCGACTCCTGCGCAAACGTGGCTTCGGTGCTACCGGAAACCACCGTGATGCAACTGATGTGTGGTTCAAAAGGCAAGGACTGCACTCCGGTCCACTGGCTCACCTTCCTAGGCCTCAGCGCAGAGGACGACGGCTACTCTCCAGTAAAGTTCAACTATCTTGTCACGCGTGAAAAGTACATCACGAGGGGCAAGAAAGCCCTTGTGCCTTACAACCCGCCCTACTACAGGTACGAGCTCTGCTTCGCCGGAGCTGCTGTGAAGTTGAATGAATCCCTTCCAGGTGCTCTGACCCTTTTGGGCCAAGCATGCAGCGTTGTAGCTGCAGTGACTGTCCCGCTGTGTGTCTCCCGCAAGAGCCCCCTGCGTTGCCGCCACCGCCCCAGAAGTTCACCGTCATGCGTCTTGATGGCATGTGGTGCTTAGCAGGGATGTTGTATATTGTGCTCTGTGTTCTGATCCTGGTTTCTTACTTCTGGAAGAGCCAAACGAGGAAGTCTTCATACAAAGGTATTTTACATGTCCTTTTTTTTTGCCTCGTATTTGACTGATGTTTTTGTTGGGTGACCAGGTTTTGCTGTTGGCGTGTACTTGTGTTCTTAGCTGTGTTCCTCAACATGTTCTTGTTTTTGTCGTGGTGTACACTTGCTTTCTAAAAGAGTTACTGAAATGTTGTAACATGTCTTGTTCTGGTAATTCCTGTCTGCCAACAGTAAAAAATGGTCTGACTAGTGAAGCTGCAAAGTTGTTAGTTGCAACCATCCCAGTAGTGCTGTGAAGTGGAGTTTGTTGTGTGTGTAATTACTGAGCGCAGGGCCAAATTTGTCGCAAATCCTTCGAGGTTGTAGTGCTTGTGGTTAAGTTTGTGACTTAGTTACTGGTAAGTGTGTCCCAGTAAAACTTAAAAATGTGCTTACAATGTCAAATTTGGCACATATTTCAGTGTTAAAAAGGGACTGAATGAAGCACTCAGGTGGGGGTTAAAAACTAAAATGTGCTGTCATGGAGGAGGACCTGTAATGTGTAAGCCTGTGCCTCCATCTTTGGTGGACACAGACTGTATCCTGTCTTGTCTGCTGTGTCATCTGTGTTTTCAAAGCACAAGCTGCACCAAAAGAAAGGAACCTCCTCTACTGCAGCCATGCGTTTTACTGGTTGTGTCCCTTGTGTGATGCATCATGGTGTGTCTGTTTTGCCCCTTCTTTTGTGACCCGTTCCTCACCAACGTACACCTCTCCACCACCGAATCGGTCCCAAATAGTGTCAAGCTCTTCAGACTCTAGCCTTTCGGATGCTAGCAGTGACAACATTGACAGCCTTCGGACCCCCCTGCGGCGCCCCTCGTCAAAGGCTCGGTCGCTATTGTCAACGGGTGTGGATCTTGGCTCTCTGGAGGAGGTGGAACCCCTCCGCTCAAAGCGTCCAAGTATGTTCCCATGAACGATGCCTCTTTCTTGCCACTGCTAACTCTCTCTCGCTTCCTCTGTTGGTGTTTGGGGCAATCTTGCTTTCATGGGCCACGTGATGCAAAAAAAGAGAAATGTGCAAGTTGACATGCTTGTAACATAATTACGCAAGAAATTGCCTCCATACCAATGCTGTCAAACTGAAATGGTTGCCATAGGCTGCACCCTATCATTCATTCACTCAGTTAGACTTTATTTTTGCATGCTTTCGGAAGAGAGACAGGCTAAAAGGTCGTAGGCTTGACCTTTAAGCGGCTGTGAACCGGTGTTGCCATCTTTGGATCTGACAGATAGAGCATAGATAAGACATCCACTGAGAACCTATTTTTCCACATATGCGTAATGCACTCGGGGGGTAATTTTTGTCATTCTTTATGTGTTCCGTTGATTTCGTCTTGCTTTACTGAGCTCTTAGGCAGGCAAAACTAACCTGTATAACTAGCACTTTAGATTGGCTGCCCGGAGAGTGCAAAATTCTTTTGAGCTTGATAAATATTGTTTTTGTCGCTTGCATGGTTTGTCTTACACGTCGCTGTGTGTGCACCTGCACAGTGTCTTCTGCCTACCACGTGTCAGCTTTATTATGGAGTTTGAATTCAATTTGGAAGCAGCTGAGAAGTTAGGTGTAGGCAGTAATTCTGTGGCTGCAGATCAATGCTTGCTTTGCATGTCTGTGGAGCATGATCACATCTTGTCTGCTTGAAACTCTATTTTTCTGGACCCTTTCCACTTCATTCTGCTGAATGGGAGCCAAGATCGTGAGTTTTCGATGAGTCGGCATTGCGCCCCTGAAGCGATTGCCGGTCGTCTGCACCAAGAACCACATCCTAACAGTTTCCGTTCCTTTTTACTTTTCGTTCAGTTTTGCCACCCGCTTTGGAACTGCTTCCTGATGCCATCAAAGTCGACAGATCTTGCATGCCGTTTTCGGTGAATAACACTAACATGAATTCAGTCGTTGTTCCCTTTTGTTTGGCAAAAACTAACATGGGCATGCTTTGTCGCCATTTGTTGACGACATTTCATTTTTTCCTTTAGAGTGGAACCGTCTGAGGATTAATGCGGTCTTGTTTTCAGTTTCGCTGCAGGCATACGTGCTGTTCTGCATGAGAGCCTGGTGTCCTATCTTGTGTAGAGTGTTTTTATATTTCTTAATTTTTAGTTTCTGTCCCTCTCTGTTATACTCTAGGGGTCGTGTTTTTCTTTTTTAGTTATTTCAATGTTTAGCATAGTTTTACGGTCGTGCAAACATTGCGTGTGGTGCAGCCTGTCGAGGGTATTGGCTTATCGTACAAACCTGCATTTTTCTAACTCTACAAAGATTTCTCTTTTCTATTACACGTGGGACATTTCGTGCAATTCCACAACATGTTCTGGCTGCTGAAGTTGAACCCATGGAATCTGATAGAAACAAACTAATTGATAAGTTTACAGTAGTAGAACGCAGCTCTTTGAATTTTGAGCTTAGTTTTTCATTTCATGCCCACTGTAGCTCTATTTTAGAAGCAAGGAGCAGTGACTCTACCCTCCACAGGCATTGTACCTTTTTTGGTACAGCGTCACTATGAGGTCAGATGTATATATGTGCTCGTACTTAGCTCAAGAAGTAACGTTATGTAGTGTTAACAGTCCCAGCCATGTTCTGGAAATGTGTTCAGTCGTGTACCAGGTATTACCTATCTAAGCTAGACTAAGGCTGTGTTTGGTATTACACACTACAAAGGGCTCAATGTATTTTGATTCATTGTGGCTGCTGGTGTAGCGTGCCTGAGACGTTTGGCTGTGTGGAAACGGATTAATCATGCTATACTCATAATAAAGCATACTAATAATCAGGTATACTAATAGCAATAACAAAGTAATACTGGGGAGCAGTTCCTTACAGTTAGTTGCAGCTCAGAACATTATGTAATGTTGTGCAATGTCTTGGCCATCTTGTGGGTACATATACCAGTGCTCCCTGTCCTGATGTGTCTTGTGACAAATCTTTCAAGCTTGTTGGAAGGAATGCAACAAACACTCACTAGGACTACCACTAGCATACAGTACATGCATAACTCCAGCATGCTGTCTACATTACTTTCAAGGAGAGCAGCAAGCTCAAGTCAATGATTGGGAGAGCACGTTCTCAAAAAAAACAAAAAAAAAACATTTACTTTAATTCAGTTTCAGCCAATGGCAAATGCAGTGGAGATGTTGAGGTGCCTATGACTCCACCAAAGTCAGAGCAAGAGGGTGCGGTGCAAGAGAACGGAGATGAGGCGCATGTCCGAACTCTGGCCTCCTATGGTATGAGCATGGAACACCTGCTCCAGAGGGGGTTCCACTCTTGGGGCCAGTTCGTGGCCCACCACCCACTGCTCGTGATATCGGCAGCCCTCATCATCAGCGCCGTTCTGTCTTCTGGTCTTCTCAAGTTCACTGTAACTTCAAACCCTGTGGATCTCTGGGTGTCTCACAGCAGCCTCGCACGAAAGCACATGAATTACTTCAACAATCACTTCGGGTACGTGTTGGGTACTGTACTTTGTGTCCTTGGTGCCTGTGCTCTTGCAGAGGAGGAGGTGTAAGTCGTGTCTTGTTTAGAGAAAGTTGACGTGAAAAAGGCTGCCTTGCGAGCCACATTATGTTGCGGAATGCGTTTTGGACATTTCTTTTTATCATTTCTGAAGCCTGCATGCACTCGGTGACCTATTTTTCTCCCGCGTGCCTTCCAGTCCGTTCTATCGAGTCGAGCAAATAATTCTTCGGCCCAAAAACCAAGGCTTTTTTGTGTTCGAGTCCCATGGAATGAACAAAACGTTTGGTCCTGCCTTTGAAAAGAATTTCATGATGGAGGTACGTGGTCTGCCCTCTTCCCGTAGCAACGGTACAGGAAGCACTCCAACTATACACTCCTGAACCTCCCTGCAGGCACTGAAACTGCAGCTAGCAGTGGAAGCAGTTGTGGGGAAACTAAATAAGGACGGAACACCGGTGTGTCCCTCTCACTTCGTTCATGGCCCCGTGGACCAAGCACCGGGCTCCGACCTCGTGGACGTGACTCTGCAGGATGTCTGTGTTGCCCCGCTGTCCCCTCTCAACAGCAACTGCTCAGTGCAGAGCGTATTTGCTTACTACCAGGACAGCATAGACAGACTTAACATGACCAGTCCTGGTGACCCGCTGTCCTACCTCAACCACTTCGACCACTGCAGCAGGTGCGTTTCCCGCCTGTGGTCTGTGTTTTGGAAAGGGGCTGCAGTAGCCTGGAGCTGTTGCAGTCACGTATTTTTTGTGACATTTCTACAGGACGCTTTCGGATGCCAGCTGCTACGGAAAATATGGTGGACCAATCGACGACATATCGCTCGTCGTCGGAGGTTTTCAGGGAACGGACTACCACATGGCCACGGCCCTGGTGATAACAATTCCAGTTGTAAATTATAACGATGAGGCAAAAAAGTATGCAGCACTTGCTTGGGAAAAAGAGTGAGTGGTGTTCTTAATTAATTTTCTCTCTGGTAGACAACATTTTCTAACTGTTCTCTTGGTCTATTCATGGTTCAATTGCACGAAAAATGCTAGAAATTCCTTTAACTCCTTTCAGATACATTAACCTCCTGAAGAAGTACAACTCCTCTGAAGTGATGACTGTTGCTTTCATGGCTGAGGTACGTAATCTTGACAAACCTTCTCAGGCCACGGAAAAAAAAAGAGAAAGCTCACAAAAACGTCGTTTACATTTTCTCTTCAGAGATCCGTACAGGATGAACTAGAACGCGGCAGCCACTCGGATGTAATCACAGTGGCAGTCAGTTACATCATCATGTTCGCCTACATTGCCATTGCATTGGGTGACATTAAAAGTTGCAGTAGACTTCTGGTAAGCATTGTGCTATCGAACATATTTGAAACGAGGTTCTCTAGCCCTACGTGTAGTGATGTTGCTGTAATCGGTTGTATCGTTTTCCAGATCGACTCGAAGATAACACTTGGGCTTGTTGGGGTGCTGATAGTCCTCTTGTCTGTTGTTGCTGCACTTGGCATCTTCAGTTTTTTGGGAGTGCCCGCGACACTGATCATTGTGGAGGTTGTGCCGTTCCTGGTGTTGGCAGTAGGAGTGGATAATATCTTCATCCTTGTCCAGCAGTTTCAGGTATGTCGTGGGACGTTATCGGTCGTGTGTAGAACATTTCCTTCCTGTTTGAATCTTGTTGTGCCAGTGTTTGATAAGCATTGACTTTTTATCTTTGTGGTTCTTGGAAGATGTTGATTATTTTTCTTGAATCAGTCTACGTGAGATTATTGCGCATTGAAGACATCAGTATAGCTGTCTTTTAGGAGCACTAGCAACATTTCTCTATACATGTGCATACAGTCTTGAAATTTTGTGTTACTTTCTGCTCGGCATCTCAAACTGCTGCATTTATGCCCTAATTTTGAAGTACTCTCACAGCCTCACTGTTGAATATTGCTGGGTTGATTTTTCAGCGTGACGTCCGGCACCAAGGGGAGTCAGTGAGGGAACAGGTCGGGCGACTGGTTGGCGAAGTGGCACCGAGTATGATGCTGTCGAGTGTATCCATGTCGGCCTGCTTCTTCATTGGTAATGCACCTGTGTTCCACTTATAAAGCATTCTTGACTCTCTGGCCTTCAGTTGTGCAAGCCTTATCTGCGGGACAGGGGATGCGTTCTTAGCTTGTCCCTTTTTCTCTACACTTCAGGCGCCTTGACTGAAATGCCAGCTGTTCGCATCTTCGCACTCTACGCCGGGGTGGCCCTGCTCATCAACTTCTTCTTGCAGATGACCTGCTTTTTAGGCTTGTTCACTCTAGATACAGTCAGGCAAGAGGTGAGGTCGCCTTGTCCTGCACGCTAGACAGTTTCTCACTCTTCCATTTTTTTTTTGCTGCAGAATAACAGGCTAGACTTGTGCTGTTGCATCCAGGCCTCCAAGAAGTCGCAGCAGGGTGTGAATTCCAGCCTTTTGTACAAATTCTTCAAGAAGGTTTACGCACCTTTTCTGCTCGGGAACCGCGTCCGCCTTGTTGTGGTGAGCCATAGAGTGCTTCCCGCCAACCGCAGTTAAAGAAAAAAAAAAAGGTGTTTGTCGTGACTAAACTGGACTGTGTCTTCTAGTTGCTTGTTTTCGCTGGATGGTTCTGCTCATCTGTAGCTGTTATAGACAAGATTGATGTTGGCCTTGACCAAGAACTGGCAATGCCTGAGGTATGGGTTCATCTGAGTTATGTTTTAATAGGGGAGAGTGTGTCCTGCTATTATTAATGCCATATTGAGTTTTTTTTTTTTTTCTCCCAGGATTCATACCTACAACAGTACTTTGAATATTTAAAGAAGTACCTCCAGGTTGGGCCCCCGGTTTATTTCGTCGTAACTGAAGGATACGATTACTCCAAAACGGAGAACCAGGCACGACTGTGCCTGGCAGAGCAAGTGTGCAGCCAAGTCTCTGTCGGGGCAAAGTTGAAACAGCTTACACTGTTGAGCAACAGGTAATGCATAAAAATGCTCTCTGCCAGCAGAACAGAAAATGCCCCTCAACTACAGTTGCCGACAGCAGTCATCACGAGTGACTTCCCTTTTCTCCTACCAGGACGTATGTAACCAGGATGCGTTCCTACTGGCTCGACCAGTACATAACGTACATGCGCTCTAGCGACTGCTGTTTTGAAAATGTGAAAACTGGGGAGTTCTGCTACTCCAAGCATGGCGAAGGTAAGCAGAAGTCTTGGCAGTTGTTCAGCGTCCTAAGTCCTTTAAACCCTTTTCAGATAATGGCGAGTGCGCGAAATGCTTTGTTCCGAGGGACCAACCTTTTGACAACGGTACCTTCACGCGCTTCCTGCCGTGGTTTCTCGCGGATGTTCCTGGAGCGCACTGTTCCTCTGCGTAAGTAAAAATTTAGTCCCTGCTACTTCGCAGTATGTCATGAGAACTGTTCTACCTTTCAGGGGTCGAGCAGAGCATGGAAGCAGCGTTAGCCAAGTCAATGGCACTGTTAATGGTAGGTGCAGTTGCGTGCTTTGGGCTCCTGTTTAGAAAACAGATTTTTCGAAGGGTTATTTGTGTAGATTTCACCTCCTTACACAGGCTGCAGGGATTGTTAATGCCTCATACTCATTGTTGTACGGCAGCCGTATTTTTCTCGTACTTGTATTGATATGGAGTATTCTTTGCTTTCTCTGCAGCTGCCTACTTTTCACTGTACCACCCAGTCCTGAAAACATCTAAAGATTTTTACTCTGCGCTCGAGTGGGCACGATTGATTGCCTCCAATATGACGAAAGTCGTACAGGAGGTAGAACCGGACGTCGAAGTCATTCCTTATAGGTCAGGACACGTTGTTTTATTATCGCTGTGGCCTATTTCTGTCTGTACGTGGTATACTTCTCGATAAAAGCCAACTGCCATTTTGGTGACATCGTTTGCTCCTCTCTTTCAGTTTGGTTCACGTGTTCTACGAGCAGTACCTCACAATGTGGCCGGACACGTTCAAGAACCTCTCGCTTTCACTAGGGGCCATCTTTGTTGTCACCTTCATCCTTTTGGGCCTGGACGCAATCTCGGCTGCCATAGTCACCTTCACCATTCTCATGATCATCGTGAACCTCATGGGACTGATGTACTGGTGGAACATCTCCCTGAACGCAGTGTCTCTCGTGAACCTCGTTGTGGTGAGCGTCGTTTTTGGTCGTGGCCCTAGAGAGACGTGTGGTCGCAGGGCTCTGTTAACAGCAACACTTGTGACGTGTTTCAGGGCGTGGGTATTTCGGTAGAGTTCTGCTCGCATCTGGTGCGCGTCTTTGCACTCAGCAAGGAGGGGAACAAGACGAAGAGGGCACAAGATGCCCTGACAAACATGGGCAGCTCTGTAAGTTCCTCAGCCTTGCTGCCTTTCCCTGTGTCGTGACTGTCGTGCTCTTTGTGTTTCCAGATACTGTCAGGGATCACGCTTACAGACTGTGGCATTTTAGTCCTTGCCTTTGCAAAGTCACAAATATTCCAGGTGTTTTACTTCAGAATGTACTTAGGGATCATAGCGTTCGGCACACTGCACAGTCTCATATTCCTACCCGTGTTCCTCAGTGTACTCGGTAAGTGAATATGTTTGTCGTATTATGCGAGGCATAGTGAGGTCGAAGTTTTCCGCTGCTGTTTTAAAAATAAAGCATTTTTGTAAAAGTGGCAAAGTCCAGCTGCTGAAAAGATTTTTAGAACTGGTTTTCCCGAGCCTGTCGCAATCGTGTTAGTCGAAAACACCTGCATCCGCAAGTTCTGTTACTTTATAGTCCCCCATGACTCCGATAATTTTGTAGTTCATTGCAAGTTGACGGAATATTTAGTGCTGTATTTGTGAAAGCCCTGAAGCAAATCACTGTCTGCGGCCTGGGAAATGTTTTTCAGCAAAAAAATATTCTTTCTTTTTCTTCTACTTCCTAGGTCCTCCTGTGAGTAAAGAAAAGATTTTAGAACAGGTCCAGATGGATGAAATGGCGTCCCAACTTGGACAGCAGTCCTACATCAGAAAGGATGTGAGTGCATAATAGCAACCATGGTTGTCTAATGTGAGTGAATTCATGCCTCCATTTGCATGCTCTGGATGCATGCACTGCTCCTGAAACGAGGCATGCAAGTATACTGTCCGTATTTTTTTGTTTTGTTTCTGTGTCCATGGTCTCTTGCTAGTATAAAAGCTATGTCTCTTATATTTTTTTCAAATAGGGGTTAGTTGGTTGTGACTAATTCATTGGGCTAAGTTGTGTAAAGATTTTTTTTTTCTTTTGTGTGTGTGTTTGCGAACACCAATTTTAGTGTTTTCACTCCCTTCGACCCATTTATATTCAAAGCAGAGAGCTACAACTGCGGGTTACTCTATTATATGCTGATGAACGGCAAATATCCGTACTCCCAAGTTTGGATAGCATCTGCAGCAGCAGCATGTTTGCATAGTCTTCTTGTGACAAATTAATGCCTGCATTAAATTTTCTCGCTTGCATTCACTGTTACAGCACTAGTGCTGCAGTGAGTCCCGGTTATAATGTCCGCTGTTATAACAAATTTTCAGTTATAAACAATGCATTACGAACATCCCTGGACGTTTGCATGAACCCTATTGAGAATCGCCCCCACCTAATGGTAATGTACTTTTACAACTCTGACTTTCTGGGGACAAATCTTGCCAGCTCCATATATAACAAACAGGTCAGGTGCGTCCGTCATGGTCGTTATGAACGGGACTCGCTGTGTTCCTCTTCTTTGTTGCTGTCGTCACACGCTCAAACAGCACCTTTGCGCTCGTTCCAGAATGCAGACCCAGCCACCATCACCCGCACGTAACCTAAGTTGTGCGACACGGTTGTTTCCCCAGGGATCCATGCCACAGGAGTGAAGACACGAAGACGTGCGATTGCAGTGCATTGATGGGCCTGTGTGGCAAGCCGACAACGTGCTCCTCTAACAACAACAAACTTGTTTGGAAGGAGAGGAGGAGAAGCCGTGTTTGATACCCTTCCCTTTTTTTTTAATGAATGCTAATCACTTAAGTTATGTTTTTATTTACCACTGCATGGATTTTGTTTTTTGTTCTCTTCTCTCTCTCTGTCTGTGGTCTCCTGGGTTGTACATATCACTTAGTCATTTTTTGAAATGAACGTTTTCCTTTGCCGGGTGGGACCAGTACAAAGAGCCTCTCTCGAGGTCTGCTGCTGCTCTGATGTCGCTACCACTAGGTGTTGCAGCCAGTGCATATTTGAGCGGCAGAGGTCGTGCATGCTTCTTACTTGGAATGTAGCTCATTGGTTGCTACAATTAGGGGTACTTGTTGCACTTCTTCCCCCCCAGATGGGTTCCGGCTTTCGTTTTAGGAGAGTGCGGAGAGCTGCATGAGGCAAAGCGCGGTGTACAGAACAACACTTTGCATGAATGAGAGGGCAGTTCACATTCCACTGCATGCCATTCTGTTAGATAGTCACAATAAAAACCAGTTATGGCGGAAAAGTTAATTGTCACATGTGGTGTTTCGACAAATCGGTCCTCCTACGTCGCCCATTCTTAAAATCAAAGAACAACAACGACAAAAGCGCCTTTAACGACTGGGCAGGTTTTACCATTTTAAACAAAAAGGCTCCTTTTACACAGTTGCAGTATAAATACAGAAAACTACGTGGAATGCATTGAGACGCGGATAATACATACTCCAGACTCCCCCCCTCCCAATTGTTCCTTTGTTTAGCCTTCTCCTGTGGGAAGCATAGTCAGTGCAAAGAGCAGAATAAGTTATTATTTGTGTGTATTGTGTTATATAGCCTAAAAACAGTTTTGTATTTTTTTACGTAATTCTTACAATTCGTGGTCGATCCAGTGAAACGGGGGCAGCGGTCAGCTTAGAGCTCACAGCACACCGCATGTTCCTTCTGCCTTTGTTTCGCTTTCTTTACGCAAGTTCTGTGTGCAGTGTTCACTTCCAAACTGTTCCAACTGCACCAAGTAACCTGCAGGGCATTTTATTAAAAGCACATTTGCTCGCGGGTCCCACTCTTCCTGTGACTTTTCATCTATGGATCTGTGTTGGATGTTGTAAAGATCGTGATCTGGAAAGAGTGAAGGAGATTGATGGCTATCACTGAATGAGCTCTTGTAAAATGTGTGTTTGAAAAGGGTGTATGTGGAAATAAAAGTGAGTTCTCTGTTGATTATGTTGTCTTCCATGGGCTCTGAGTTTGCCCATGCTATACTGAGCGGTGAAACTGCAGAGAGCCCTGTATCGCCAGCACAGGTTGCCTCTGACACACTGGCAAGGCTACACCCGGTAGACAATGACAAAATAGATCCGTATGTGGCCCTACACTGTTAGAGAAACTTGTAGGCAAGGGTGAAAGTAGAAGTAACAGAAGAAATACTGGTTTTTGTCACACTTAGATGTGCCTATTTTTATTGTATTAAACAGAAGTTTGAGCCAGCTATATCTTCTAACCCCTGACGTTGTTTGCACTAAGATATTTCCATTGATTTACTAACGTGGAGTCCTAAGGTTGCAAGTAACATTGAAGTAATCTATCAATCTTTTGTTTCTATATTTGACATTCAGGGCTAGATCGGAGCAAGCACACCACTGTAGCAGCCACAAGCACTGTCACAGGGGGGACTGATACAAAGACATGATTGCTTTGTTTCTGCGTTCCTTACTATGTACATATTTATTTACCTGTTTCATCATTTAGCCAGTTTTTATTTTTTCTCATCATTGTACTGTAATCATGTGGTCACGTGTGTGAGCAAGACATCCTCAGTTAAAATGGAAGATGGCAGTCTTTTTTTTTTTTCATTTGGTTTTTATGTTTGTTGTCTTTTCAGTTTTACTTTATGTACATGTGTATAGAATATTTAGTCAAAATGTTTTGGCACGTTTTATAGTCATAGCGGTGTTACATGATGCATTTAAATGCTCTTACAGCAACCTAGTGAGCTGTTACAGATTAACATTCCCACAGTGTTACACAATGACTCACATAATGTTTCGAGCTGCAGAACTTGATGTCAATCATATTTGTTGTGACAACAGTCTGGGTAAGTCCACCATAAGCTAGTTAGTTTATTTGTGATATCGTAAATTATTTATGCCGAGCTATTGTTTCTCTTTATACGAGTTCACTTCACCTTTACTAGTTAGGTTTTTGTTAATGAAGTTTAGTAATCGCATAAAGCTTTTCTCGTAGCACGTTGCAAGCTCGTGTAAATTTAGGAATGTGTAATGCTTTGAAGTTTTCAGTTTGCGGGTATTGCTGTTTGAGAAGCAAGTTATCCATGTTACCAAGCGTAATCTGGATTTAGATAACCAAGAAGGTACGGCAAAGGCCTGTCATAAAAAATTCCCAAACTGTTGTGGGCAGTATCACAGTACTTTTTGTACGCATTTACTACTCGTCTTGGAGGAGAGTCTGAAAATGAATTAAAAAAAAAAGTGGGATTGTGGCACACACAAAAGTACGGCACCCCACTGTAGTCCTCGAAATGCAACACATCAAAAGAATCATTAACGTGACATGCTGAAATCACAAAGGTTCACCTGTCGGCTGGTGTCATTGGCTGTCTCACTTTTGAAGGCAGTTATTGAGACCTTGTAAAAGGCATTTAAAGACATCCGTTAGGTATCAGCTGGATGGATCCCCTTTTTTCCCTTTTTTGTTCTTATACCATAACTGGTATATAATAATTATCATTATTAATATATATATATATTTTTTTTCAGTTTAGCAAGCATGTTCCATTGACACTTTTTTCGACGTTTGCGTGCTCCAACCTGAACACTCTTGTGTAGACCCCAGTCTTTCACATTATACGAGTGCCTGTTCAAATGATGCCGCACGAATAAGGTCGGGAGTATAATGACTGCCGACAAGAATTTGGGATCTCTACAATCAGTTAATTACACCCAAATGTCAGTGAGGATGGAGATATTGTGTTCGGTGCAATGACTCGTGAAGCGGCAGAAGATGATGGTGCTTGCTTCATCGCGATGCCACCAACACATATGAAA
>JARGYV010083879.1:0-27270 GCA_029532675.1 Ornithodoros moubata
TAACACTGTGGGAATGTTAATCTGTAACAGCTCACTAGGTTGCTGTAAGAGCATTTAAATGCATCATGTAACACCGCTATGACTATAAAACGTGCCAAAACATTTTGACTAAATATTCTATACACATGTACATAAAGTAAAACTGAAAAGACAACAAACATAAAAACCAAATGAAAAAAAAAAAAGACTGCCATCTTCCATTTTAACTGAGGATGTCTTGCTCACACACGTGACCACATGATTACAGTACAATGATGAGAAAAAATAAAAACTGGCTAAATGATGAAACAGGTAAATAAATATGTACATAGTAAGGAACGCAGAAACAAAGCAATCATGTCTTTGTATCAGTCCCCCCTGTGACAGTGCTTGTGGCTGCTACAGTGGTGTGCTTGCTCCGATCTAGCCCTGAATGTCAAATATAGAAACAAAAGATTGATAGATTACTTCAATGTTACTTGCAACCTTAGGACTCCACGTTAGTAAATCAATGGAAATATCTTAGTGCAAACAACGTCAGGGGTTAGAAGATATAGCTGGCTCAAACTTCTGTTTAATACAATAAAAATAGGCACATCTAAGTGTGACAAAAACCAGTATTTCTTCTGTTACTTCTACTTTCACCCTTGCCTACAAGTTTCTCTAACAGTGTAGGGCCACATACGGATCTATTTTGTCATTGTCTACCGGGTGTAGCCTTGCCAGTGTGTCAGAGGCAACCTGTGCTGGCGATACAGGGCTCTCTGCAGTTTCACCGCTCAGTATAGCATGGGCAAACTCAGAGCCCATGGAAGACAACATAATCAACAGAGAACTCACTTTTATTTCCACATACACCCTTTTCAAACACACATTTTACAAGAGCTCATTCAGTGATAGCCATCAATCTCCTTCACTCTTTCCAGATCACGATCTTTACAACATCCAACACAGATCCATAGATGAAAAGTCACAGGAAGAGTGGGACCCGCGAGCAAATGTGCTTTTAATAAAATGCCCTGCAGGTTACTTGGTGCAGTTGGAACAGTTTGGAAGTGAACACTGCACACAGAACTTGCGTAAAGAAAGCGAAACAAAGGCAGAAGGAACATGCGGTGTGCTGTGAGCTCTAAGCTGACCGCTGCCCCCGTTTCACTGGATCGACCACGAATTGTAAGAATTACGTAAAAAAATACAAAACTGTTTTTAGGCTATATAACACAATACACACAAATAATAACTTATTCTGCTCTTTGCACTGACTATGCTTCCCACAGGAGAAGGCTAAACAAAGGAACAATTGGGAGGGGGGGAGTCTGGAGTATGTATTATCCGCGTCTCAATGCATTCCACGTAGTTTTCTGTATTTATACTGCAACTGTGTAAAAGGAGCCTTTTTGTTTAAAATGGTAAAACCTGCCCAGTCGTTAAAGGCGCTTTTGTCGTTGTTGTTCTTTGATTTTAAGAATGGGCGACGTAGGAGGACCGATTTGTCGAAACACCACATGTGACAATTAACTTTTCCGCCATAACTGGTTTTTATTGTGACTATCTAACAGAATGGCATGCAGTGGAATGTGAACTGCCCTCTCATTCATGCAAAGTGTTGTTCTGTACACCGCGCTTTGCCTCATGCAGCTCTCCGCACTCTCCTAAAACGAAAGCCGGAACCCATCTGGGGGGGAAGAAGTGCAACAAGTACCCCTAATTGTAGCAACCAATGAGCTACATTCCAAGTAAGAAGCATGCACGACCTCTGCCGCTCAAATATGCACTGGCTGCAACACCTAGTGGTAGCGACATCAGAGCAGCAGCAGACCTCGAGAGAGGCTCTTTGTACTGGTCCCACCCGGCAAAGGAAAACGTTCATTTCAAAAAATGACTAAGTGATATGTACAACCCAGGAGACCACAGACAGAGAGAGAGAAGAGAACAAAAAACAAAATCCATGCAGTGGTAAATAAAAACATAACTTAAGTGATTAGCATTCATTAAAAAAAAAGGGAAGGGTATCAAACACGGCTTCTCCTCCTCTCCTTCCAAACAAGTTTGTTGTTGTTAGAGGAGCACGTTGTCGGCTTGCCACACAGGCCCATCAATGCACTGCAATCGCACGTCTTCGTGTCTTCACTCCTGTGGCATGGATCCCTGGGGAAACAACCGTGTCGCACAACTTAGGTTACGTGCGGGTGATGGTGGCTGGGTCTGCATTCTGGAACGAGCGCAAAGGTGCTGTTTGAGCGTGTGACGACAGCAACAAAGAAGAGGAACACAGCGAGTCCCGTTCATAACGACCATGACGGACGCACCTGACCTGTTTGTTATATATGGAGCTGGCAAGATTTGTCCCCAGAAAGTCAGAGTTGTAAAAGTACATTACCATTAGGTGGGGGCGATTCTCAATAGGGTTCATGCAAACGTCCAGGGATGTTCGTAATGCATTGTTTATAACTGAAAATTTGTTATAACAGCGGACATTATAACCGGGACTCACTGCAGCACTAGTGCTGTAACAGTGAATGCAAGCGAGAAAATTTAATGCAGGCATTAATTTGTCACAAGAAGACTATGCAAACATGCTGCTGCTGCAGATGCTATCCAAACTTGGGAGTACGGATATTTGCCGTTCATCAGCATATAATAGAGTAACCCGCAGTTGTAGCTCTCTGCTTTGAATATAAATGGGTCGAAGGGAGTGAAAACACTAAAATTGGTGTTCGCAAACACACACACAAAAGAAAAAAAAAATCTTTACACAACTTAGCCCAATGAATTAGTCACAACCAACTAACCCCTATTTGAAAAAAATATAAGAGACATAGCTTTTATACTAGCAAGAGACCATGGACACAGAAACAAAACAAAAAAATACGGACAGTATACTTGCATGCCTCGTTTCAGGAGCAGTGCATGCATCCAGAGCATGCAAATGGAGGCATGAATTCACTCACATTAGACAACCATGGTTGCTATTATGCACTCACATCCTTTCTGATGTAGGACTGCTGTCCAAGTTGGGACGCCATTTCATCCATCTGGACCTGTTCTAAAATCTTTTCTTTACTCACAGGAGGACCTAGGAAGTAGAAGAAAAAGAAAGAATATTTTTTTGCTGAAAAACATTTCCCAGGCCGCAGACAGTGATTTGCTTCAGGGCTTTCACAAATACAGCACTAAATATTCCGTCAACTTGCAATGAACTACAAAATTATCGGAGTCATGGGGGACTATAAAGTAACAGAACTTGCGGATGCAGGTGTTTTCGACTAAC
Organism: Ornithodoros moubata; assembly: GCA_029532675.1. Classification (NCBI taxonomy): domain Eukaryota; kingdom Metazoa; phylum Arthropoda; class Arachnida; order Ixodida; family Argasidae; genus Ornithodoros; species Ornithodoros moubata. The sequence goes on from JARGYV010083879.1 coordinate 3,251, forward strand.
ACGATTGCGACAGGCTCGGGAAAACCAGTTCTAAAAATCTTTTCAGCAGCTGGACTTTGCCACTTTTACAAAAATGCTTTATTTTTAAAACAGCAGCGGAAAACTTCGACCTCACTATGCCTCGCATAATACGACAAACATATTCACTTACCGAGTACACTGAGGAACACGGGTAGGAATATGAGACTGTGCAGTGTGCCGAACGCTATGATCCCTAAGTACATTCTGAAGTAAAACACCTGGAATATTTGTGACTTTGCAAAGGCAAGGACTAAAATGCCACAGTCTGTAAGCGTGATCCCTGACAGTATCTGGAAACACAAAGAGCACGACAGTCACGACACAGGGAAAGGCAGCAAGGCTGAGGAACTTACAGAGCTGCCCATGTTTGTCAGGGCATCTTGTGCCCTCTTCGTCTTGTTCCCCTCCTTGCTGAGTGCAAAGACGCGCACCAGATGCGAGCAGAACTCTACCGAAATACCCACGCCCTGAAACACGTCACAAGTGTTGCTGTTAACAGAGCCCTGCGACCACACGTCTCTCTAGGGCCACGACCAAAAACGACGCTCACCACAACGAGGTTCACGAGAGACACTGCGTTCAGGGAGATGTTCCACCAGTACATCAGTCCCATGAGGTTCACGATGATCATGAGAATGGTGAAGGTGACTATGGCAGCCGAGATTGCGTCCAGGCCCAAAAGGATGAAGGTGACAACAAAGATGGCCCCTAGTGAAAGCGAGAGGTTCTTGAACGTGTCCGGCCACATTGTGAGGTACTGCTCGTAGAACACGTGAACCAAACTGAAAGAGAGGAGCAAACGATGTCACCAAAATGGCAGTTGGCTTTTATCGAGAAGTATACCACGTACAGACAGAAATAGGCCACAGCGATAATAAAACAACGTGTCCTGACCTATAAGGAATGACTTCGACGTCCGGTTCTACCTCCTGTACGACTTTCGTCATATTGGAGGCAATCAATCGTGCCCACTCGAGCGCAGAGTAAAAATCTTTAGATGTTTTCAGGACTGGGTGGTACAGTGAAAAGTAGGCAGCTGCAGAGAAAGCAAAGAATACTCCATATCAATACAAGTACGAGAAAAATACGGCTGCCGTACAACAATGAGTATGAGGCATTAACAATCCCTGCAGCCTGTGTAAGGAGGTGAAATCTACACAAATAACCCTTCGAAAAATCTGTTTTCTAAACAGGAGCCCAAAGCACGCAACTGCACCTACCATTAACAGTGCCATTGACTTGGCTAACGCTGCTTCCATGCTCTGCTCGACCCCTGAAAGGTAGAACAGTTCTCATGACATACTGCGAAGTAGCAGGGACTAAATTTTTACTTACGCAGAGGAACAGTGCGCTCCAGGAACATCCGCGAGAAACCACGGCAGGAAGCGCGTGAAGGTACCGTTGTCAAAAGGTTGGTCCCTCGGAACAAAGCATTTCGCGCACTCGCCATTATCTGAAAAGGGTTTAAAGGACTTAGGACGCTGAACAACTGCCAAGACTTCTGCTTACCTTCGCCATGCTTGGAGTAGCAGAACTCCCCAGTTTTCACATTTTCAAAACAGCAGTCGCTAGAGCGCATGTACGTTATGTACTGGTCGAGCCAGTAGGAACGCATCCTGGTTACATACGTCCTGGTAGGAGAAAAGGGAAGTCACTCGTGATGACTGCTGTCGGCAACTGTAGTTGAGGGGCATTTTCTGTTCTGCTGGCAGAGAGCATTTTTATGCATTACCTGTTGCTCAACAGTGTAAGCTGTTTCAACTTTGCCCCGACAGAGACTTGGCTGCACACTTGCTCTGCCAGGCACAGTCGTGCCTGGTTCTCCGTTTTGGAGTAATCGTATCCTTCAGTTACGACGAAATAAACCGGGGGCCCAACCTGGAGGTACTTCTTTAAATATTCAAAGTACTGTTGTAGGTATGAATCCTGGGAGAAAAAAAAAAAAAACTCAATATGGCATTAATAATAGCAGGACACACTCTCCCCTATTAAAACATAACTCAGATGAACCCATACCTCAGGCATTGCCAGTTCTTGGTCAAGGCCAACATCAATCTTGTCTATAACAGCTACAGATGAGCAGAACCATCCAGCGAAAACAAGCAACTAGAAGACACAGTCCAGTTTAGTCACGACAAACACCTTTTTTTTTTTCTTTAACTGCGGTTGGCGGGAAGCACTCTATGGCTCACCACAACAAGGCGGACGCGGTTCCCGAGCAGAAAAGGTGCGTAAACCTTCTTGAAGAATTTGTACAAAAGGCTGGAATTCACACCCTGCTGCGACTTCTTGGAGGCCTGGATGCAACAGCACAAGTCTAGCCTGTTATTCTGCAGCAAAAAAAAAATGGAAGAGTGAGAAACTGTCTAGCGTGCAGGACAAGGCGACCTCACCTCTTGCCTGACTGTATCTAGAGTGAACAAGCCTAAAAAGCAGGTCATCTGCAAGAAGAAGTTGATGAGCAGGGCCACCCCGGCGTAGAGTGCGAAGATGCGAACAGCTGGCATTTCAGTCAAGGCGCCTGAAGTGTAGAGAAAAAGGGACAAGCTAAGAACGCATCCCCTGTCCCGCAGATAAGGCTTGCACAACTGAAGGCCAGAGAGTCAAGAATGCTTTATAAGTGGAACACAGGTGCATTACCAATGAAGAAGCAGGCCGACATGGATACACTCGACAGCATCATACTCGGTGCCACTTCGCCAACCAGTCGCCCGACCTGTTCCCTCACTGACTCCCCTTGGTGCCGGACGTCACGCTGAAAAATCAACCCAGCAATATTCAACAGTGAGGCTGTGAGAGTACTTCAAAATTAGGGCATAAATGCAGCAGTTTGAGATGCCGAGCAGAAAGTAACACAAAATTTCAAGACTGTATGCACATGTATAGAGAAATGTTGCTAGTGCTCCTAAAAGACAGCTATACTGATGTCTTCAATGCGCAATAATCTCACGTAGACTGATTCAAGAAAAATAATCAACATCTTCCAAGAACCACAAAGATAAAAAGTCAATGCTTATCAAACACTGGCACAACAAGATTCAAACAGGAAGGAAATGTTCTACACACGACCGATAACGTCCCACGACATACCTGAAACTGCTGGACAAGGATGAAGATATTATCCACTCCTACTGCCAACACCAGGAACGGCACAACCTCCACAATGATCAGTGTCGCGGGCACTCCCAAAAAACTGAAGATGCCAAGTGCAGCAACAACAGACAAGAGGACTATCAGCACCCCAACAAGCCCAAGTGTTATCTTCGAGTCGATCTGGAAAACGATACAACCGATTACAGCAACATCACTACACGTAGGGCTAGAGAACCTCGTTTCAAATATGTTCGATAGCACAATGCTTACCAGAAGTCTACTGCAACTTTTAATGTCACCCAATGCAATGGCAATGTAGGCGAACATGATGATGTAACTGACTGCCACTGTGATTACATCCGAGTGGCTGCCGCGTTCTAGTTCATCCTGTACGGATCTCTGAAGAGAAAATGTAAACGACGTTTTTGTGAGCTTTCTCTTTTTTTTTCCGTGGCCTGAGAAGGTTTGTCAAGATTACGTACCTCAGCCATGAAAGCAACAGTCATCACTTCAGAGGAGTTGTACTTCTTCAGGAGGTTAATGTATCTGAAAGGAGTTAAAGGAATTTCTAGCATTTTTCGTGCAATTGAACCATGAATAGACCAAGAGAACAGTTAGAAAATGTTGTCTACCAGAGAGAAAATTAATTAAGAACACCACTCACTCTTTTTCCCAAGCAAGTGCTGCATACTTTTTTGCCTCATCGTTATAATTTACAACTGGAATTGTTATCACCAGGGCCGTGGCCATGTGGTAGTCCGTTCCCTGAAAACCTCCGACGACGAGCGATATGTCGTCGATTGGTCCACCATATTTTCCGTAGCAGCTGGCATCCGAAAGCGTCCTGTAGAAATGTCACAAAAAATACGTGACTGCAACAGCTCCAGGCTACTGCAGCCCCTTTCCAAAACACAGACCACAGGCGGGAAACGCACCTGCTGCAGTGGTCGAAGTGGTTGAGGTAGGACAGCGGGTCACCAGGACTGGTCATGTTAAGTCTGTCTATGCTGTCCTGGTAGTAAGCAAATACGCTCTGCACTGAGCAGTTGCTGTTGAGAGGGGACAGCGGGGCAACACAGACATCCTGCAGAGTCACGTCCACGAGGTCGGAGCCCGGTGCTTGGTCCACGGGGCCATGAACGAAGTGAGAGGGACACACCGGTGTTCCGTCCTTATTTAGTTTCCCCACAACTGCTTCCACTGCTAGCTGCAGTTTCAGTGCCTGCAGGGAGGTTCAGGAGTGTATAGTTGGAGTGCTTCCTGTACCGTTGCTACGGGAAGAGGGCAGACCACGTACCTCCATCATGAAATTCTTTTCAAAGGCAGGACCAAACGTTTTGTTCATTCCATGGGACTCGAACACAAAAAAGCCTTGGTTTTTGGGCCGAAGAATTATTTGCTCGACTCGATAGAACGGACTGGAAGGCACGCGGGAGAAAAATAGGTCACCGAGTGCATGCAGGCTTCAGAAATGATAAAAAGAAATGTCCAAAACGCATTCCGCAACATAATGTGGCTCGCAAGGCAGCCTTTTTCACGTCAACTTTCTCTAAACAAGACACGACTTACACCTCCTCCTCTGCAAGAGCACAGGCACCAAGGACACAAAGTACAGTACCCAACACGTACCCGAAGTGATTGTTGAAGTAATTCATGTGCTTTCGTGCGAGGCTGCTGTGAGACACCCAGAGATCCACAGGGTTTGAAGTTACAGTGAACTTGAGAAGACCAGAAGACAGAACGGCGCTGATGATGAGGGCTGCCGATATCACGAGCAGTGGGTGGTGGGCCACGAACTGGCCCCAAGAGTGGAACCCCCTCTGGAGCAGGTGTTCCATGCTCATACCATAGGAGGCCAGAGTTCGGACATGCGCCTCATCTCCGTTCTCTTGCACCGCACCCTCTTGCTCTGACTTTGGTGGAGTCATAGGCACCTCAACATCTCCACTGCATTTGCCATTGGCTGAAACTGAATTAAAGTAAATGTTTTTTTTTTGTTTTTTTTGAGAACGTGCTCTCCCAATCATTGACTTGAGCTTGCTGCTCTCCTTGAAAGTAATGTAGACAGCATGCTGGAGTTATGCATGTACTGTATGCTAGTGGTAGTCCTAGTGAGTGTTTGTTGCATTCCTTCCAACAAGCTTGAAAGATTTGTCACAAGACACATCAGGACAGGGAGCACTGGTATATGTACCCACAAGATGGCCAAGACATTGCACAACATTACATAATGTTCTGAGCTGCAACTAACTGTAAGGAACTGCTCCCCAGTATTACTTTGTTATTGCTATTAGTATACCTGATTATTAGTATGCTTTATTATGAGTATAGCATGATTAATCCGTTTCCACACAGCCAAACGTCTCAGGCACGCTACACCAGCAGCCACAATGAATCAAAATACATTGAGCCCTTTGTAGTGTGTAATACCAAACACAGCCTTAGTCTAGCTTAGATAGGTAATACCTGGTACACGACTGAACACATTTCCAGAACATGGCTGGGACTGTTAACACTACATAACGTTACTTCTTGAGCTAAGTACGAGCACATATATACATCTGACCTCATAGTGACGCTGTACCAAAAAAGGTACAATGCCTGTGGAGGGTAGAGTCACTGCTCCTTGCTTCTAAAATAGAGCTACAGTGGGCATGAAATGAAAAACTAAGCTCAAAATTCAAAGAGCTGCGTTCTACTACTGTAAACTTATCAATTAGTTTGTTTCTATCAGATTCCATGGGTTCAACTTCAGCAGCCAGAACATGTTGTGGAATTGCACGAAATGTCCCACGTGTAATAGAAAAGAGAAATCTTTGTAGAGTTAGAAAAATGCAGGTTTGTACGATAAGCCAATACCCTCGACAGGCTGCACCACACGCAATGTTTGCACGACCGTAAAACTATGCTAAACATTGAAATAACTAAAAAAGAAAAACACGACCCCTAGAGTATAACAGAGAGGGACAGAAACTAAAAATTAAGAAATATAAAAACACTCTACACAAGATAGGACACCAGGCTCTCATGCAGAACAGCACGTATGCCTGCAGCGAAACTGAAAACAAGACCGCATTAATCCTCAGACGGTTCCACTCTAAAGGAAAAAATGAAATGTCGTCAACAAATGGCGACAAAGCATGCCCATGTTAGTTTTTGCCAAACAAAAGGGAACAACGACTGAATTCATGTTAGTGTTATTCACCGAAAACGGCATGCAAGATCTGTCGACTTTGATGGCATCAGGAAGCAGTTCCAAAGCGGGTGGCAAAACTGAACGAAAAGTAAAAAGGAACGGAAACTGTTAGGATGTGGTTCTTGGTGCAGACGACCGGCAATCGCTTCAGGGGCGCAATGCCGACTCATCGAAAACTCACGATCTTGGCTCCCATTCAGCAGAATGAAGTGGAAAGGGTCCAGAAAAATAGAGTTTCAAGCAGACAAGATGTGATCATGCTCCACAGACATGCAAAGCAAGCATTGATCTGCAGCCACAGAATTACTGCCTACACCTAACTTCTCAGCTGCTTCCAAATTGAATTCAAACTCCATAATAAAGCTGACACGTGGTAGGCAGAAGACACTGTGCAGGTGCACACACAGCGACGTGTAAGACAAACCATGCAAGCGACAAAAACAATATTTATCAAGCTCAAAAGAATTTTGCACTCTCCGGGCAGCCAATCTAAAGTGCTAGTTATACAGGTTAGTTTTGCCTGCCTAAGAGCTCAGTAAAGCAAGACGAAATCAACGGAACACATAAAGAATGACAAAAATTACCCCCCGAGTGCATTACGCATATGTGGAAAAATAGGTTCTCAGTGGATGTCTTATCTATGCTCTATCTGTCAGATCCAAAGATGGCAACACCGGTTCACAGCCGCTTAAAGGTCAAGCCTACGACCTTTTAGCCTGTCTCTCTTCCGAAAGCATGCAAAAATAAAGTCTAACTGAGTGAATGAATGATAGGGTGCAGCCTATGGCAACCATTTCAGTTTGACAGCATTGGTATGGAGGCAATTTCTTGCGTAATTATGTTACAAGCATGTCAACTTGCACATTTCTCTTTTTTTGCATCACGTGGCCCATGAAAGCAAGATTGCCCCAAACACCAACAGAGGAAGCGAGAGAGAGTTAGCAGTGGCAAGAAAGAGGCATCGTTCATGGGAACATACTTGGACGCTTTGAGCGGAGGGGTTCCACCTCCTCCAGAGAGCCAAGATCCACACCCGTTGACAATAGCGACCGAGCCTTTGACGAGGGGCGCCGCAGGGGGGTCCGAAGGCTGTCAATGTTGTCACTGCTAGCATCCGAAAGGCTAGAGTCTGAAGAGCTTGACACTATTTGGGACCGATTCGGTGGTGGAGAGGTGTACGTTGGTGAGGAACGGGTCACAAAAGAAGGGGCAAAACAGACACACCATGATGCATCACACAAGGGACACAACCAGTAAAACGCATGGCTGCAGTAGAGGAGGTTCCTTTCTTTTGGTGCAGCTTGTGCTTTGAAAACACAGATGACACAGCAGACAAGACAGGATACAGTCTGTGTCCACCAAAGATGGAGGCACAGGCTTACACATTACAGGTCCTCCTCCATGACAGCACATTTTAGTTTTTAACCCCCACCTGAGTGCTTCATTCAGTCCCTTTTTAACACTGAAATATGTGCCAAATTTGACATTGTAAGCACATTTTTAAGTTTTACTGGGACACACTTACCAGTAACTAAGTCACAAACTTAACCACAAGCACTACAACCTCGAAGGATTTGCGACAAATTTGGCCCTGCGCTCAGTAATTACACACACAACAAACTCCACTTCACAGCACTACTGGGATGGTTGCAACTAACAACTTTGCAGCTTCACTAGTCAGACCATTTTTTACTGTTGGCAGACAGGAATTACCAGAACAAGACATGTTACAACATTTCAGTAACTCTTTTAGAAAGCAAGTGTACACCACGACAAAAACAAGAACATGTTGAGGAACACAGCTAAGAACACAAGTACACGCCAACAGCAAAACCTGGTCACCCAACAAAAACATCAGTCAAATACGAGGCAAAAAAAAAGGACATGTAAAATACCTTTGTATGAAGACTTCCTCGTTTGGCTCTTCCAGAAGTAAGAAACCAGGATCAGAACACAGAGCACAATATACAACATCCCTGCTAAGCACCACATGCCATCAAGACGCATGACGGTGAACTTCTGGGGCGGTGGCGGCAACGCAGGGGGCTCTTGCGGGAGACACACAGCGGGACAGTCACTGCAGCTACAACGCTGCATGCTTGGCCCAAAAGGGTCAGAGCACCTGGAAGGGATTCATTCAACTTCACAGCAGCTCCGGCGAAGCAGAGCTCGTACCTGTAGTAGGGCGGGTTGTAAGGCACAAGGGCTTTCTTGCCCCTCGTGATGTACTTTTCACGCGTGACAAGATAGTTGAACTTTACTGGAGAGTAGCCGTCGTCCTCTGCGCTGAGGCCTAGGAAGGTGAGCCAGTGGACCGGAGTGCAGTCCTTGCCTTTTGAACCACACATCAGTTGCATCACGGTGGTTTCCGGTAGCACCGAAGCCACGTTTGCGCAGGAGTCGAAGGCGCCTCCAGCAAACCTTTTTTTTTTCCGGGGAAGGCAGGTTTCAGTGAAACGGGCTCAGAAACAGGGCATTTATCATTAGGGAAAGCCAGACTCACTCTTCGCTGACAGCGTAGTCCATTTCCAGCACCACCCTTTGCCCCTCGACCTCTTCGCTCGGTTTACTTCGATTGACAGAGAGGAAGGTGGCCTGGTTCGGATCGCACAGGCCACAGAAGATCCGAGCAAAGTTGGCGTAGCACGTCGGGCACTTGCCCATCCCCAGTGACACTGGCTGCTCCAGTTCTGTGGACAGACTCTCGATCTGGGTGCTGTCGCAGCAGAACTTGGGCTCTGCATCTGCGGGATATGCAGCACCCTTCAATTATCGACCTTAACATCAACTCGTTCCTAGTATTAAACTCAGATATATTTTTGGCAATAACTACCAGCGATACTGCGGAGAAATCAAATCCTGTGCCACTGCTAGATTACGTTCTGTCAAAAAGATATGTACGAGGTATGATCAAAACAAAGCAAAAAACTGTCAGCATACATGCAATCCCTATGACAGCAACAACGGTAAAGCCAGAAAAAGTTACTGGAAAAAAAAAAACTTCGATTTCCATCTATTACTTTCCAATCTTGGATTTCACATGTAGCATTTTGTACAGACTACCACAGTTACCAGCTTGCAAATGAGGCTTTCTGTGTTGTCCCCTGTGAGATATACCTTCTGGAAATTATCACTTCAGTACTTCCAAACTGCAATTTTGCTGCAAACCTTCGCTGTCCAGACACAACAGCACAGGTATATTGCAAGCTTCTGAGGTCATAACAGTAAATGCCAGAAGCACAAGACAATGAAACATAGCCGGTTACACACCTTGAACGAGGTGTGGACAGAGCTTGCTAATTTTTTCTAATGCCGATTCATCCTCCAAAGGCTGAGGTTCTCCATCGTAGGCACACGGGATGTCCTTATCTAGATCTTCGTGATAACCACATCTTCCTCGCATGCTACATCGGCCTTCGACTGTACTGCTGAGTGACTGTTAAGAGAGAGAGAGATATGGCAAAGCGTCAACTATGTGCACATGAGTGATTTACATTCCAGAGCACTACAAAAAATGGATTGTGTGGCCCTTGATAGCAGTGTCCACATCTAGGGTAAATCTCGACACCCATGTGTTCTCAAATGTTGCTCCTTCATCAAGGACTATGTTATAAGGAGGAAGGAAATGTGGGTGGACAGCAGAAAAGGCACTGCAATTTTGGGTTACATTTCTTATTCTTTTTCTGTCCCTTTCCACCCTCCCTTCTGCTTCAACCTTGCTCAAATAAAAGGAGTTACATATATAGGAAAATTTCAACAAGCAGCGCTTGGGGTCAAGAACCGAGAGTACTCTCTGTTTCTACCACTGAAAACTCTGCTCACAGTTAAGATACACCAAGGAAGAAATACAGGAGAAATGGTTCTTGTCTTGAGACACCATTCACAGGGTCACAAAATTCATGACTCGAGGGTAGACCATAAAAATCTTTCTCCACATAAGCTGCCACAGGGGAGATGTGCACGCTCAAGTGCACCAGCTACATAAGAATGAAGCTTCCCTTCATATGTTTACAGACCTCAGTCTACTATCAACCCCAAAATCTGTTAGCATGGTAACGATCAAACTTTCTTTAATGCCTCCACGCACTACTTCCCAAAACACGACACAGCGGCACGTGTCAACCCGTCAAGAGGAAATCAATATCTCATTGAAAGGAAGTGCCACACAGGAAGCACAACAGTCTATATATGGGTCAAGTCAACACATGGTAAACAGGTCTGTTCTGCTGGTAACCTTGAAAAAGCAGTTTTTCACACTGACCCAGTGGAAGAAAACAACAAGCCCCGACAAGCCTGACCTAACCTTTTCTTAGTACTAAAATTGGTGAAGAGCTATTCTCAGCGTTGAAGAGACAAAACAAACTGAGGACCCTACAGAACCTTCTCTCATTCTAGGTCGCCACTATTTTAGCATACCTGAAGCCGTTTGAGGGAAAACAAATTTCCTCACCCATGAATGATCAGAAATTTGAAGTTGAAGAATAAGTGAGAGTTTAAAAACAGTTTTTGTGTGTTTTATGACTAACATCTGAATGAGCGTTAAGACAACGAAGAAAGAAAAAAAGAAGTAAACGAAAATCTGGATCCTCACGACAATAACGTTGAAATCAAGGGGGAAAAAAAGAAAAAAAATTATCCACTGCTCCGGTGCAGACAGACAACCTTCGCGAGTCTAGCGAAGCGCGCACATCGCGCGACACGGGAGAATGATTCATACGACGGTGACGTCGAGGCTCCACGTTCCGTTTTTGCAAGAGAAGCTGCCAAGAGTCAGAGTCCTCCGTTCGCGCTCGCTCAGTCTGTCACGGATGAACCGATTTCAATAACGGATGCGCGGGCAATGCTAGTCTTGACGTCACGGCAGTGGGAAGATGCTCAGGAGCCCAAGGCACCAACCTCTTTCCACCAATGTTCCGCTTGTCAGCGCCTTATCACACTCACATTGTTAATCATTACCGTTTTGAACCTAACGCAGAATACCACAAAGATCCGTGGTGTAAGTTACCGCAGCGCTCGCCTTTCGCTCCTTAGAATCCTGGGCAACTCCCGATGCATCGAGCGCAAAAGAAAAAAAAAGAAACGTCATCCATAGACCAAAGGACAAAATGGAGGTGACACCCGATACAGTGCACAATATGATAGGCCTGAGTCCTTGGACAAGAAGCCAGGGTAGATTCCATCGCGATCTTCCGTGCAGTCAGCGCTGTGGAACAACGACCTTTTGTCGTACACAGCGCCGAAGATAGTGATCCTGATAAGGGCAACATATCGTCATTAACGGACGACGAGCGTGTAAAGCCAACGAACGAAGCTCTCCCTACAGGGGAGCAACAAAAAGTAAAATAACCGCCCTGTTTTGTAATATTACTTCATAGCAGTTTCTGTCGACTATGTTCCTGCATTGCACAGTGCACGTGGAATGAACCAATCAAGAGTGAATTTAACACCTCCAGTTGCATACTTGACTCACTGAGACATCGTCCCCAGCTCTCCCCCGTTCACTTTGTATCAGGTGAACAATAGCGACAAAGACAGGTCACACGTTTTCCTGCAGAAATATGAGAGAAATAGCCATCAAACTTCTGAGAGAGAAGAACAAGAGAAGGCCAAGGTATCGTTCCAGAGCTCAGTTCGTGAATGCAATGTCGTTACACACTCAATGTAAACACTTGAATCACACTCTTGGCTTATCGAAAGGAAGTCGATCCCCAACCTATCTCCGCAGACAAAAGATCGCAATCGATCACTCCACGTCAAGGGCTGTGAGGCCTATACATCGTGCTGGCGAAGGTACGGTCGTGACCCGAGCACAACTCAGAAACGAACACATCACAAATGTCTGATGCCCTGGAAGTCTGATTGTAACAGACAGGCAGCTTGAAAAGCGACGCGATAGAAATATGGGGAAAAAAATGTGCCTGAAAAATTAAGAGAAGTTACTGGTTCATAATAGCGGATTTCAGCTTCCGACCGTTGCTGACGTTGCGGAATTATAAACGCTACGAAATAAGCTCAAAGCGGGAACAGTCCGAGAACTTCGAGAGCGGGTCGGTCCGATCTGCGGGAAGGGAAGGTTACAATAATAATAATTGCTCGCTTTACTTCGCGAGACAACTGTGATCGGAAGGTTACAACAACACGCAGCTTATACGCAATGCTGTGCGGAGCTGAAACCCCTCAAGGTAACAGTAAAGCTCTGAAGCGGTTAAAATGCAAGGGGCGCGTAAGCTATAAAATAAGGCACGCAAGTAGTGTCTTGCGGGCAGTTTGAGAAGATAACTGTGAGCATAAAATTGGTAATTTCTGAACAAAACAAAAAAAAATCAACCGAGCGCGTAAGTCTGTTTGGAAAAGTTGTTCTGCACTTTCGGGGTTCCCGAACCAAAACTGACAGTTCCCTTTGCAACGAAGCCACAGCCGATGCTGTCGACATCTGGAGAACCTGATGCGCCCACAATAGACTGGCACGTTGCCCAAGCGGTCGCCATATATGGCTTCTCATTTTCTTGGCGTTCCGAGCCATTATAGTAACATCTTCGCCGTTCAGCTTTGGAATGCGAGAGAGAAAAATGCCGCAGGCAGACAGCGACGAGCAAGGAACACAAAGTGTTCCCCCCTTTTTTTCTTCTTCTTTTTCGAAGACAGCTTCGAAGACACCTCCAGAAGAAAAAAAAGAAAATAAAAACTGCTGCGCAAAAGGTTGCTGTTTCGTAGACTAGTCAACTAGCTCATCCATTAGTTAGTAGCTGATGTCAACACCTTAGCTACTGACTGGTCGTGGCGTCGCCACTGACAGCAGTATAGATCGAAACAATGGGCGACCCCATCGCCCGTCAGCAAGCACTCAATGTCACTGGTTGGCCTCAATGCACCGCAAAGCAGCACAACCGGGCGCTGCATCAGGAGCAAAACTAAACAGACAAAAACGACAAAAACAGACAAAAACGCCGAGTCAAAAAGGAAGAACGCAAAACCTTGAGAACATATGGTTAAAAATGGAGAAATTAAAATTCTTTCTTCGCATATTCGGTTAATAGAATATTTCTGCCCCTCCTACTACAATGGCAGTTTTACTTTAAACAGTCAACGTCTTTTGTTTTTTCTCCATCAATAAAAGGATGCAAGTACGCGAAAGATGCCCTCCAACCTCAAAACTACAGTCTTCTCCCATGTAGCTGCGACACAGTCTACACGTTCCCGACAACTAGGAATCGTCTCGAGGCGTTCCCGGGAAAAGCTAATGAGGGCTGGCGCCAGAGCGCTCTCCCAACTCCGTCCATTAGCCATTACCGTTTTCATCTAAGTCTATACAGTCCAATCAGCGTAGCCAATCTCATTTTTTGCCGTTCACTGTATAGCGTTATCACACTTCGTCTGCGGTTCATTTGGGCAGCCTGAAAGACGGCGCATGACTCAGGCTGCCCAACTCCTGCAACACCCCCGGCACCTGCATCATGTGCGTAGAAATGCAAACGTCTTCGCCAAGTACGCCAAAGCAGATGCATGGTTCTCCCTCAACAAGACGAAAAAGGCTGCACCCTTTCACGATTTCCGCGTAGAAGGCCTTGGAGACGTCTGTCCAACCCTCGCAGACTAGGAGGACCTCAACTAATGAATAGGGGATGGGGACCACAATTTGTACAGCTGAGAAAAGAATCGTTCACCCCGCCTAATTCTAATGTCTGCTGGAAGGCTGCAGACCGCAGCGAGATATACTACAAGAGCGTAAATTTCTCGACATGACCATGGCGACACCAAGGATAGTCTTCAAGCATATACTCCTAGCGTCACCATCACTGCACAAGGACAAACAAGCCAGCACCTTCATAAGGACAGGAAACCACCATCACAAATTCCCTTGCCTTCAGAAGGGCACCACATATTCCATTGCATATTCAGTTACCCCCACCGTCGAAAAGATACGCGTTCAATACAAATGTGCTGTTCGTTGACTACGTACTAACGCTAAAGGCAACCTGAGACAAGCGTCTAAGCGATCCTACACTTTACAACGAACAGTAATCATTCCGCATTACGATCAGATTTCCTCACTGTCCTCCAGTTGTTGACGTATCTGATTGAATAATGGCTCCGCTTAGAGATAAGACGATTATCCCTCCGGATCTACCTTGCATGGTCCGTGGGAGAGAGGTCATTAGCCAGTGCGAAGGACCAATGTGCTCAGAGATTACCGACGACGCACGTAAGGAGACGACAGAGCCACACCTCATCTCACGACTGAACATATGAGCTAATCCCCCAACGCAACTTTCCTCGTTAACGTTTCTCATTTATTGTTTCAACGAGAAACTGCGCTAAGCACTTCATAGGTCTGCGCAGGTGATGAGGGGGAAATTGGCAACCATGGCGACAGACGACTATCTGACGTCAAAAAGGCCGTGAACCTTTATCAAGACATAGCATGGCCAATGCTTCTATACAACTGAACATGGGGAGTCCGAAAGAGACTGGAATGCGAATGCAGAGTATACGACGAAGGGATAAGCTTCCACGCTGGATGGCTTCCAAAGCTTACAGCCTTTCTACGTGTGTTAGGGTATCCTTACACATTCATAGCTGACGACGCTCCCACAGGGGCTCCCATTCATTGTATGAGCTCCTGCAGGCGCGTGTCTTTCTATTTTTTACCTGTCTTTTTTTAACATGACGAAGGGACTTCAATGGCGCAAAAGCAGTGTGCAACATAAAACAAATTTAGATTACGGTACGACTTTTTTTAATCATGTTCTAGTTTGAAGTCTCCGACCGTTGAAAGAAAACAAGCATGATAAGGGTTCGACTAATTACATTCGGAATAAATGCGACGAGCGGACAACAGGTGTATAGAAATACACCTTGTTATAGGACATGAAACAAGAACGCAAATGTTCCGCCTGCACCTCCACACAACAACACAGCCTTAGTCATCTCTTCCGGTTTGACAACCGTCACTTCCGCATAACTTCCGGCTACATCTTGTGAACATGCAACGAGGACAAGCAATATTCCAGAGAGTTCCTCCTTCACAATTAAAAAAAAAAAAAAAAAAACGCCAGTAGAAGACGTCGTATCTGAGCCCGACAAGTCCCCTGTGTGGCTTTTTTATACGCTGCTCCGGCCACAAAATCGTTTCAGTGGCAACATGTACTGACACAAAAACATCTGGCCCACAAACGGGACATCGATTCTATCGCTTCCTCCCTACCTCCATGTATACTGCAACGAGCAATTTGGGACACTTTGGAGACTTCGGGTGTGGAGAATAAAGCGGGGGCACGCGTGCTTCGGATCTTACGTATCGACCGCACTTAATATGACTTCACCGCCCTTGAAAATTTGATCGATCAATGCCAGTTCCAAGTATGTGGCCATGCGCACCTACACGGTTGAAGAGCTTCTACGCAGCGCACTCCATTGACTCGCAGCTAAAAAGAAGAAATTTCGCAGAAAAATCAACAAAAGGACCAACTGAATCAAAAGTCCCTGACTTGTCGGTACAAATAAGGACATAATTATGCTACAGGGGAATCTTCTTTTTTGTTCAATAGAGGGAGACATTTTGCGTCCTTTCCTTCAAGGCAGCACCGTGGTCTTGACGGCCAGCATAAGAGTATTCCGAGTCTGCCGCGAGGCGCTTTAGCAAAAACAAACAAACCCGCGCGTATGAAGAGATGTGCCTGTCAGACCTCTTGGTTAGGTCAGGCCTCTAAAAGGGTTGCGACATACTTGTGGAACACGTGACTGGGGGACGTATCCAGACGGGTTATGTTACTAAGCTTTCTGGAAACAAAGCCAATGTTTCTCTATTCGGATGTATATGTTCGACCTAAAATGAACCTTTTACGAATTTCAGTGCGAATATGGCAGTGAATTTTTCTTTATTAGTTCTTGGCACTGAACGCATAAATTTGAACTAGCAAGCACCAGCTAGAGCTTGAACAAAGATTCTTCCGGTCCGTACCTTTTGCCACGGGTGAAAGATAAGACTAAACGCGTATCACAGATTAAAACAACATCCGTCCGTCCATCCTCGATTAAACTCTGCACGGGCGTAGAGTGTGATGTGCAACCTTCCCTTGGAAGCCACCTCGACATTTTCTTTTTCACTCCGGATTCTTCCGCTGGAGTGGCTGGCCTCTGTCACAACGAGGCGCCCGGATGTCTCGTTCGCAAATTACTGCAAGTATTCACTAAATTCCCTCTATCAACGCACGCAAGAAAATATTTTATTTCTAAGGATTAGCTGAAGCCTAGCTACTCAGCCTATTTCTCGGCAATTGATACCACTTATCTAAGTCCCTAAATGCCATTGTCTCTCTTACAACTCTAAGTAAGCCGAGGATCGTAAAGAGACCTCTCCAGGCGCCTTGCACGGACGGCATGACAGCAACTAATAAGCGAATTATAAGAATTCCCCACAACGGGGCTATTTTTGAAACGCGAGTACAGCACTGAATATGTGAAGTAGCAGAATATAGATAGTGCAGAACGGCATCACGATTGTAATGACGTCATACATGTCCTATTCCATGTCGGACTTGCTTTTCTTTTAACTGCCAGCCACTGATCACAACCATAGGCAGGTTGCAACTCAGCTGTAGCTTTTTTTTTTTTTTTTTCGCTCACATTGTTTTGTGAACGAATAATCCTTCGAGACCGTTTTTAGGCAATGCTATACCATGCTCGATTCATACCCTGCAGTTTTTCAACGCCCGGACGCATCACTAGGTTCACATCAAGCATTATGCTGCGTTCACTACAGGGGCAAGCACGTAGCGTGTAAGAAGCAGACGACAAGCTTCCAGCAGTCCCATAAATTGATACTCGGAGGTGCAAATTCCACGCTGGAAACAGTAGCAAAACCAAGACGAGAGCGCTAGGAAACTGCCTACATAGCACAATAGCGGGTGTGGCCCACAGGCTATGCAACAGGAGTTCACGTAAAGTCATGTGATACCACATGGTACGCAACGTGACCAGTTCGTATAGATTTCTAATAAAATAGTAGTCACCTTCAGAGGCCATACTAGGTCACTAGTGACAACGAATAAAATGAAAAGAAAAGGTATTAACCTTGCTCCGGTGGATTAACTAGAAACCTGATGTTTTTAAGTAGTGAAGGTATACTCGACATAACCTACGACTTGTCTTGAATTTCCAGCTGATTATCTACAGCCAGGATTTGTACATGGCTCAGGTGAGGTCACCTACCGGAAGCAACTGCGAGACGCTATCAATTGACCAGGGCCAACGTTCAAACGGAAGTTAGATTGGTTACATGTATACTGCAGCCTTCACAGTCTACGAAGTGAAGAACCCATTCAACATCGCGCTAATTAAATCACAAAACACAGTTTCGATTTTGCTAAGATGGAATGTTAGCGTAGAACGCTAGCGCCGGACAGAGATAACATCACGACACGGAGTAATTTATTGCATGAGAAGCTCTGCTTCCGTAACTGCATTTCGAGAGATATTGTATGATACAATTAAATGCAACTGACAAGGGTCGGATAGCCAACGATATTTTTTTATCAAGACCCCCTATGAGATAAAACCAGCAGAAACAAATAATAATGTGTCGTTCACATGTGGAGCACTGTAAACAGAGCACTGCTCGAACTGCTGGGGAAGAGGTACGTTAAAGGTCTACATTTGTACGTAATGAAAAGACCAAGCCGATATGTTGTGCATCAGCAGATGGAAATTACCGTGTAGTGTATGCCTACTAGCCGGTAGACATTACAACACGGTTGCATCAAACACAGTGATTCAACCTAGTCATTGCCATCGTATGTGGGCCACCACCCCATACGAGCTGCTCTTTTCAGCATTTTACATTAGACAGCGGACAGAATCAGCTTTAGCTGGTGTACACGGAGTTGCTCCAAGCTCAATTGGCACATACCAGCGGTTAGGCTTAAATAGGGAAAATATTGAGGGTACTTACAAGTAGGACTAGAAGCCACGACAAATTCCAATATGCATTAGACATCCGTCTCGCCCTGGACGCATTTGTGTACAATAGTGAGGCGAACATGATGAACACAACACGGGGACAACTAAGTCAACGAGGATAGGCTGAGAGGCAACTGCACAGACTGGGCGAGACGGCCTGGCCCTTGCTTTCAAAAAGAACGCACAACGTAAAGATTCCAGGCACCGCACATAAATAATAACTTGGTGTACGAGGTAAAAGGCTAAAAAAAGCGTAAAGTACACTTCTAATTCATGTCCGCAGCACTCACACCAACACAATCTCTAATTCGCTAATAAGCTCGGCGACGCATATTGCTGACGCTCCCGGCCACAACGCGGCCTCTAGCGGTGGCAGGTTGGAGAGAGTAGTGACGTCACTGAAGCGTGATTCGTTCGGAAAAGCCGCGGTGCAAAGAGATAAAGGTGGGAGAGCATGCAAAAAAGTGGAATGCAGCACGAGTGATTAGAAGTTATCATTTTGCGAGACTGGCAATGATCATTTGAAGCTCGCATGGCAGCCTCGTGCAATGTAGCTGCGGTGGAACCTCCCCACTGCCCGAGGCAGATTTCTGAGTGCTTCCAGACTGTCGTTTCACGTACGCACCCTGACACACACACGTTTTCTTTGTTTTTGTTTTTTTCGTTGCTTCGAGCTGCTTCTGCCAGAGTATTCCTTTAAAACCAAAAAGCAGCAGCTTATTTACGGTGTGTTAAGATGCTCCGGCCCCTCCCCTTTTGACCAATATTTCTGCACCCTCCAATACTGATCAATTCATTTATTTTATTGCACTCAGGTGCATATGACGGTGAACAAACGATGAGAAAAGTGCATGACATGTACAGAGCGGTATACGACAACAGCAAGAAAATATAAGCGTCAACACGAAAGAGGTTGTACTGTGTCAAGTAAAATCGAACCTAATCAGGTAACAGATAAAGTGGAACATTCATTCACAAAGTGATGAAATACAGAGCTACAGAAATTTGTAAAGTTGGTAATTCTAACAATATGTTCTAGTCAGATTATTCTACTCACTAGCGGCTACATAAAAATGAAGGAAAAGAAATACAACGAATATATGAAAGTGCCTCAGTGCAAGTCATCTATAATCTTGAAAACAATGTTGATTGCTGTACAAAGATGTTTCATGATGTTCACATCTGCTCATATGCAAGAGTCCCAAGGGTAAAACACACAACACATATCAAAGTGGTTCATCAGCATATCAGTAACAATTATTTGAGTACATCATTTCGCTACAACAATTTCATCATCCTCACAGTACCTTGGTTCACTACAATCACTGAACACATCACTGCTGATGAGCGCCCCGTCAAAGATGTGTAATGCCTGGTCGTTGAAAATATCTGTGAATCGAAACACATTTTCGATACTGAGCTCCTTCACCGCTGGTTTAACCTTCACTAGGTAAGGCAGCGTTTTGTTAAGATGCCTTTCAAGATGAGTTGTCCAAATGGTCGAGAAGCTGTTTCCAAAGATGATTACATTTTGTAACGACTCCATTCCCCAGTTTGCCCACAACACACTGTTGTACAGTGGCTTCCCGCAGTGCGGCATGTAAAACAATGTTCTGTCGTGAGCAGACCGTTTACCTTCCTCGTTAACTTCGATGACTTTGAATCGCAGCGACTCTAGAAGTCGGTGTTCCACTTCAGTGAACACAGGGTCATAC
This sequence comes from Ornithodoros moubata, assembly GCA_029532675.1. Lineage (NCBI taxonomy): Eukaryota > Metazoa > Arthropoda > Arachnida > Ixodida > Argasidae > Ornithodoros > Ornithodoros moubata. The sequence goes on from JARGYV010083879.1 coordinate 23,234, forward strand.
ACCTCGCACACTTCAGGTTGCAGAAGGACACGAAGGCACAGAAGTAACGCCAGCTGAAAACGAGCAGTAGGACACGTCGATATATTCCCTAGTCCATAGCAGACGACGGATTTCACGGGGCAGTTAGAATGCTGCAGAAGGGAGTTTTGAAACACAGTGCGCAACTTTTCGTAGTATAACGAAGACTGAATCTCCAATTCAGCTCGCAAAATATTCTGCCTCGCGCTGTCGTAGTCAATCGTGTAAGTTCCTGTCGCCTTGGTTGCCACTGACGCATGCGGAGTTTGGCACCTTTTTCGGTTTCTCTTCGTACTGACAAGAATAAAACTGTTAGAAGCACTCATTCTGTTGGCATGGTTCTCTTTTAACCTTTTAACTGTCTCGACCGCAACGAAACATGTGAAAGTTACTCATGGGCGCAGCCATATTGAGGTGTCCATAGCGATCCTGCTGTGGCCGGCGGGGAAGAAAGATGCAAATATTGAAACTGAAAAATTCATAAGTATGCCTTTTTAGCGTTGCTCGCTAAGGAAATATGCTTCGTACATGGCTGTGTGTGACGGGATGTTGTTGTGCTATTTCTGCAGAAGTCTGAAGAGTATTTCCTAAGACATATTTAGATATCTAATTCGATTGTAGACAGATAATTTAGATTTATTTAATTAGGTCATTGATTAAAAATTATTTAATTAGAGCTTCGATTTAGTGAAAAACGCTTTAGAGAAAACGGCATCCGCTGCGTTTTACAGAAAACCGTTTCAGGGAGCTTCATTTTAGGGACACCTCACTGAATGATGTCCGTCTTTGACAAAGGTTAGGTTAGGCTTTCGGAACATATTGCCCACATGCAAGAATTTTTTTTATTTGAATGTTCCCAAAAGTGGGATTAAATCCTTGGTGCATAAACCAACCACACCAGAGTTGTATCACAAGTTTATAGCTTGGTTTCCTGGGTGTCCGGCTCCCAGTTCTCTCTCCAGCGTTACCCTAAGTTAAAAGGGTAACGATCGCCACCCCCACCAGGAGCTACCAACCGGGCAGCTTGGGTCCAAATGGTTGCAGCCCCCGGTTGGTCCAATTAAATTTCTTGACAAAACAGGGTTCGCCCGTTTAACCCATTCGCAACGTAATATACGATTAACGGTTCCCGGTGGCCAGCCGTGTCCAGCCTAACTTTGGACCGTGCAATAGCAAGGCATCACGTTCAGAAGATATATCAGGAAAGAGTTTGACATCATCAGCAAAAAGAAGCATATCAGATGGGCGTACGTTCAATAATGTCCATTCCTGACAAACGTTAGGATAGTGGCACAGGGTACATATTGCTCATATCGAGGAGGAGCTCACGTTCAATGACATCAGTTCGTGACAAAGGTTGGGTTAGTGGCATTGGGGTCATATTGCTCACCTCGAGAATGGGTCCGTGGAATCTCCCTGCTGTACATTTCGGATTGATCCACCGCACTTTGTTTAGCGTCCTAATGCCCACGGGCGTCCTATAAATAATGTCTTCTCTAAAACATTCCCTTCTCTAAAACGGTCCTGGTTCTCACTAAAACTTTACTCTCTAGACCGTAACCTTAGCACTAAAACGCAATTCTCCAAATTGTAGGGGAACCCTTCTTGCTGCGCTTACCTGAGGAAGTGCAGTTTCCCACATGAAAGTCCACTAAATAAATCTCATTCTCATTAGAGGCGTCTTGCCAGCCAATATTTATTCCTCGCTTAAACTAATAATAATAATAATAATAATTTGGGGGTTTACGTCACGAGACAACTGTGATCATGAGCGACGCCACAGGGTAGGACTGCGGATAATTTAGACCACCTGGGGATCGCTTAAACTATCTTATCTCATTGTTTCATTCAACTTTCGTACTTCCTGGAGAAAAGAAAATTAAAGCTCTGAAGTTCTGGTCTAGTCCAATATGTGGCCTAATTTAGGAAGCATTATCGATATAGCGTGAAGATGGCGCGGGCCAGGCAACGGCACAGCTCGTAAATAATGAAAAAGAAAAGACCGCGTAAACAAGTTGTCGATGGATGTCAACTTTTTATCGAAGAGTTAAACTTTTCTCTCTTTCTTACTTCTTCTCTCTTTTTTTTTTTTTCGTTTTATCGATTGTTCTTTATACAATTTACATCTCGTATAAAGAAAATGATAATTTGACCCGATTTATATTTTATCGTGACTGGTACCTCTTTTACAGAGACTCAGGCTCCACGAGGCTCGTGAAACTCAGGCTCGTGGACTTCGCCACCAAATTTTAGGGCGCATTGAGGCTATCAAGTTTTCTGACCTCATCGTTTAAATTTGGCCCATTTAAGTTCACTCCTATAGCCTGATCTATGCATTCATCGATACGCATATGCGGGCCTTCATTGAGTGTTCACTGTTCGCTGCAGCTACGCGGCCCGGCCTATAGAGGGGTGTCTGAGTCTTTTATTTTTTCAAACGAATATCAAAAGGTACGTACGGTTCGGTGGATGTGGCCACCTGCGGTCCCCTGAGCTACCCAAATGCTCTCGTGTCAGAATGATCTGAGCACATTTCTCACCAGAGTGCACGTACCCTGTTTGCTCTTCGTTCACCCAGTGGGGCCCTGTCCCTCTTTGTTACTGTTAGTGGTGACAGAACCAGGGTAGCGGAACGTGCAAGTAGTGGCTGTATGGCGCTGTTTTTCAGATCTCGAGCTTTCTTGTTGGTCCCTAGAGCTCCCAACAGTTGCTTCTGCGACTTGATTTCAATAGCAGTTGCTTCCACTGTTATAGCTCAGCTGCATAGATTCTTGGAGCACATGAAGTGGCAAGCAGGTGCAACCTGGAAATAACACGATATGGCCACGTATTTTCAGGAGTTAACGCTCATTGGTAGAATTCAAGGTTATCACCCAAAACGTTGACTGTATTTCCCTGCGTTTTAGTGGGCACCTGTTTTTACAAGCGTTTTCCGCTTCACTATGCTTCGTATTTGTTTTGAATGTCTCTTTCTTTTGAGAACGTCTTCAATGCTCTCTTTGCTTTGTTTCTGTTGGGCCGCAATGCGCTCTCGATCTGCATGGTAACAAGAGGGGGAACTTCGTCTAATGCCTTCATTTTGCAAATACATCGAATACAATTCAGATAAAATGACCAGCTGTACTGCGAATGACGTGAATGCTGGAGAAAGCGCGCCCAGCACCTGCATGATCATGCATAACTCTGCACGCTTACTTTGCTGCACAGGCCCCGAGGATAACGTAAAGAAACAAAATCTTGCCACTTGCGTTAACAACGACCTCCTCGAAATTGTACTAGAGTAAAAACACAGACACACCTATAACTGTCTTACATATTCCAGCGCAACTACGATCCGTAGGCAAAGAAGCGCAAGAAACAAAATATTCGCTTATACAAAACTAATACATATACGCCTAATTTGCTGCCCGCAAGCTTTCAATCAGTGGAAGTGATCGTGCCGTTACTGCGCTGCTGGGGCAGCGCGATCACTGCTTGGGCTTCAGGTTTATGTTTAGCTGGTTCCAAGACCATGTTTATTTCTTTAAGAAGAAAGGTCGGCGATGCAAGGTGAAGCGTATATGCGCAGCGATGGCAACTGTGGCGGAACACCAGGAAGCCTTGATTTCCCAGTCTTTTATTGTCTTTCCTGGGAGCGGGGCAGAGGTCAGCCATGCCGTCTCGTAATGTTTACAACCAGGAAAGACGATTCTAAGGCCTGTGTCACTATGTGACATAGGAAGAAAAAGTTATCTAGGCGGTCTAGGGGTAACGTTTGCGGCACGACTCTTTCTTTCTTTTCCTTTTCTTTTGTTTTTTGCTTGTTTTTCTGAATAATCGAATGGGAAGTTTTCATATTTCGTGCAGGCTAACTCACCGCGTCGTTTCCGTGGCCTCTCGATGGGTATGGGATTGTGCAGGTGGCGCTTCAATGTCTTCTTATTTGTGTTTATACTAATCTTGCAGACCCGTCCATTTCCGTGATTGGTGACAACCTTCATGTGAAGGTCGTTCAGGGCGTTTCGGCCAATGCCGAAAGA
>JARGYV010083886.1:0-26852 GCA_029532675.1 Ornithodoros moubata
CCCTACCCGTTTTACCTGCTTCGACGGGCACCTTTCTCTGCTTGAATTTGCTGCTCAAAGATAACAAAATTGACATGCGAGTAGGACTTTTTTTTTTACGAGAATTAAACCTGACAGAAAATTGCGTCCAAGTTCATCCAAAGATGTATTTCAATCCCCCGTTCTATACGTTTAGCAAATAGTGATGAGTTATGCAATCGTTTTCACGAAATAACTTGGTCCACTGTGTCACTGGACCTGAAGGATTTATACTAGAGCTTAAATGAGTCTTTCTTGTTGCCGCGGGTGAAGTTGTTTTCGGAAGCAAAACTGCAAACTTTGCAGGCAAACGCCGGTATGTCTGAGTGATTTCATGTGTGTTCTAGAACTGCATTTACGGTCGACAGTTATTCTGATTGATGATCAGCCTTTCGTTAAAAAAGAAAAAGGAAGAGAAAAAGGATCTATGTATAGGTTCAGCGACTGCTCCTTTGCCATCTTCAGGTCGCTGACTCGGCGGTCTCTAGCCTTGTTACCGATGATCGAAACACGTTATTGATTTCTGTTAAAAGATCTGTTGATGACATTTCGTCTTCCTAGGAGAACGTTTTGGCTTGTATTAATGATGTTGTAAATGTACACCTCCTCAACTTTCCTTTAACTGAGTACCCTTCGAATGGCACGCTTTAATTTCTTAATTTCAAGCTTTTTCTTTCGCCCTTATGTTGGGAGTAAGGTAACGTTGAACAAATCAGAACGTAGTGGTCTAATCAACACTCCAAAACAGTGAAACATAAAAAAATGTAACAATTGTTGCCATGTCTGGACGTCTGCCGCAGTTCTGAGAGAGAGAGAGAGAGAGAGAGGGACCTCAGAGTGGCTTTAAGGAAGTCCAAAGAAATTTCGAGGCAACATCGTGAGTAGGCTTTCCCTCGTTCTTTCCCCGAAAGGAGTTAATTTATTTCCCGTTCCCGGTATACCTAAGTATTTCTGCCTCGGTTTGCGCATTAACCCTCAGCTGTGTTTCAGTTTTTCGTCGTGTCGTTTTCCTGTTCCCCCGTCTGAGGGTTTATCATGGAAATGTTTTGCCCTCCGTAACGCGCCTAATCCAGCTTCACTAAAGTGTTTTGTATCTCATGACGTTTAATCATCGTTACCCTGTTAGCCTCGTTACTTCTCATGCAAATTCGACTATTGCTAAGACGTTCCAGAATTGATTGCCGTTCGGAAGCAATTGATGCGGCACGCGTGGGACACGAGGCGCGATCATGACACCTACCGGCTTTTGAGCACCTGATTTATACGTCTAGGTTCCACATGACTTGACTGAGCAGTCCTTGGCACAAAAACGTAGCTCTAAAGGGATAAATCTTCTTACAGTGAACACGGAAGTAAAACGTATAGCTCGTGGCACATATTTCGCTGGAGAGGTTTGTTAGCTCCACGAAGCACGAACTACGGCGATGGCGTTCTTAGCCCGCGTTAAGCCGGCTAGAGTGGAACAGTTTGTACAGTGTTTCCAACAGAAAGGGGGCACTTCTTTCTGCGAAAATAGGCTCTGATGAAACGGTGAATCCGGCGAACACCACAACTAGGTAGAGCCCGGGCAGCGGAAATCCTCTTGAAATGAAAGGATCACCAGCGACATCTATCCCCTGCCGCCCCCCTTTCTCGTGATCTCGACATACTTACGAAGCGAAAACAGAAATATATATATATATATATATCTTCGTAGAGTGTTATGGCGTTTTGTGTGGGAATAACGTCGGCGCATCCAATCATTGAGGGTCGGTTGGCGGGATGAAGGCTCGTTACTCTGAAGCTTTCAAGAAAACTGGCTGAGCAGTATAATCGAATGTTGTGCATGCGCAAAAGCAGGAAACCGTTGTTTGGGTCATGCAGCTCGACACGGACATCTGTCATACGAAAGCAAGTTCAAGCATCTCTACCTGTACTGAGGCTGGCATGCATTCGAACACCTGCATGCACGCACTAATAACTACGAATAGGATATGCGGTCAAATGCTTGTACTCAATTCCGTGCAATGGAACAGTGGCACGGACGATATATTCTGAGCACACGGGCGCTAATATTGACAGTACCACTAGTAAGGCGACCACTCGAAATTTGCGGAAGGCCACAGGGAAGAGTAAAAAAGTGCTTTGGGAAAATTCTCGCCCAATGAAACGCCCGCTTACTAGCGTTTTTTTTTTTTTTTTCTTTCTTTTTTTTCTGACAGAAGACACTGCCCCGCGACAAAATGGAAAGAAGAAGCCATCCCACCAGAAGCCTCCAGATACCCAGGCGGAATGATTTGTTCCCAATAAAATTCGTTCAGGGATCAAGGTCTCCATCTATGAGCGGTGTGTCCCTGTCAGTAACAGTACCAGGGAACAGACGTGATTGCAGCAAGCCTAGGGCCATTTGAAGCGGCCAGGAAACTGCGGTTCAATTATAAGGCACTCAAGCGCGCGAGATTGATAAGCGAAAGTCAATATTGGGGGGTAAACTCGTTGCCACAACGATGCATCCACTCTACATTGAAAAGGCCGTGCCAAGGGAAGTGAACGAGGGAAACTCTATAAGGCTCCCACACAGCCAGCTCCCCCTGGACCATTCAAACTCTGAGCCCGGGCAGAGAACCACCTTCTCATAACTTCCATACAGAGGGAAGAACAGGAAGTGAAAAGATGAAAAACACAGGCGAGAGCGAACAAGAGCCAAGTAAAAATTTTGCTCCAGAGTGACGAGGAGGAATGACTTGTCTGCAGCGGGGGCGGACCTCAAAAGAAAGAAACCAAGGTGCAGCTCTGTTGTCTAATATGGCAGCAACTTAGTCGGTCGAATGCGTGGCACGTCGCTGGAAATGGAACTGGCATCGGCTACCTTCAAGCGACGTCAAAAGCCGCGTTGCAAAGGAGCCCACAATTTACGGAGCGGAAGACGCCACCTTTTATTCGACTTGTCCCTTTTGAAAGCGAGATGTGAAAGGGCAATGCAAAGGCGTGAGGGGCATACTATAACGCTCGTTGTAATAACGGGCCACTCGACCGGGGCCGGCTGGAGATGACAGTCAAGACAGGGACGCGTGCTGCTCACCCACCGTCATTGCAGTTTTATAGTTTTGCTGAGGGAAGCGACCGTAAAAAAAGGCTTTAGGGCAGTCGCGTGACTCGCCTCGCCAATGCTTCACGGGACAGAAAACGTTCGACTAATCATTCGCGTGCGGCAACATGGAAAGGGGACCTCAATCGAGTTAAGTAAGGCGGTGCCCCGAGGCAGAGAAACAAAAGAGCCAATCCGTGGGGCTCCCAACACACAAGTAAGTTAACAGCCACCAGCTGTAAACGTACCACATACAAAGTAGCTTTGATGAGGCGCAACACAGTCACCTATTTTCTTCCCATTGTGCGTGGTTTGCCGGGCCTCACAATACAGCCGCCTCAGGAAAAGGCCTGACAGCGTCAAGGAATGCAAAAGACAGACATTGCTGACATAAGATCAGCCGTCGGTCACAGGAAGTTTAGAAGCCTCTTCGGTAATCAGATGACATTCACGCCTATCGAATACCAAAACAGTGTCCACGGCGATCCCTTCAACCAATTTGGACTGAACAATTACACCGTCAGTTTGGCCACACAGAATGACTGACAAGAGCTGAAATCACGTCGTGGCTGAACCCAGGAAGGTAGTCACACATTAGCCACAGTTGAGAGCACGACACAAAAGAGCAGTTGATACTGAAAATGGCATAAATCTCACACTATACCCTCACGAACTATACACTCGTAACCGGGATTAGAAGCTTCGTAAATCGCTAGCTGTAAGGCTACACCACACCGTCACCACTTCCGCTGGTCCAAGTTCAGCAAGGCGAATTCCACCTCACGCTTCAGTTGCGTTGGAGGTTCCCAGCAATATCAAGACAGTGATCGGCGGCTTTACAAACGAGGACGAACCATAAGAACCCCCTTTTAAGTTTCTCATCACACTGCGTGTGACACCCAGGCGGCCGAACAAAAGGCTGCGTACGAAGCCAGATAAATGACTCCGGGTAAACAACAAAAGCAACCAATAAGGGACGCCGCACGGACTTTCTATGTCTGTATTATTTATACCCTTACCTAGCCGGGGTGGAGTCCGTAACGTCCTAGAAAGGCATTACCCATCATTTATTACTACTCGGGCGCTCCAAAAAAAGCAAAAAAGAGAAAGCGCTTACTGAATGCAACAATCCCGTTTGAAGGAAAATCGCGGGGGAGGAGCTCAGCCGTCAGAAACGACACTCGTTTTTTCACAAAACCATTGAGGTCCCCGTCGAGCCATCGTGGAAACCCACAACGCCACCGCAAAGCCTATGTTGGTATCGACTCCACCAGCGTGCCACCACCGAACTAGTCACTTTCGAGGATTTCGCTACTTCAGGTAATATATATGTGTGTGCGTTTGTATATATAATAAATCACGCCGATATCCGACAAGCAAGGCTCTAGGCTGACGAAAAATAAAAAAAATACGGTAGCCCAATGTAACAGGGATCTATTTTCAGCACAATTTGCCTCGCAAACGCAGCTGCACGATTTAATTGACCCGCTTCCAAACAATATATCGAAGCTCTTCAAGAGCCTGAAAAACAAAATTCGACCATTCGGGCCCTGTGGACCAGTGGACCATTCGGGCCCTGCTACGCTTCGTGACAACTACGCAGTTCATGTTTAGATGGAGCGAAAATAATGTGAAAACGAATGGTATTCCGCCGCGGTCCTCGGCGTCCGGATGTTGATGGACGGGCGGCCAACAGTTCTCAAACGCTACGAACGCTTTGTCCCTTTGTAGCGAGAGGGCCCTCGCCACTTGGACTGGCCCGAACGCTCGTCCATAATTCCATCGCTTTCTTCCGACACTGCTCATTGCATGCTCAACGGGACGGGTTTTAAAGTTGGAGACCAAAACAATTCGTAGGCGAATGAAAAAACGATAAAGTCGTGAACGAGAGAGCGGGAGAAAGCAGGGGACGTGGCACTTCCGAGTGCTCCCAGATTAGCGTTCACAGTCCAGCGCATTTCGTGCTGGGCTGCTAGACGGAGCGCGACGTTTTCGCCATTTCTCCTGACAAAGAGGAGCCGACAAAAAGGCTGGATTTCGCCGAACATGAAAAAGCGAGCGCCGTATCTGAGCAGAATAATAATAATCATAAAAAAATCGAGAGGGGGGCAAAAAGTTCGCGCGGAAAAGAAAAGCGTCAAAAGAAGCAAAAAGAATGGCACGTCTGCAGCTGCACGGCTACATGCCCAGAGCAACGTCGCCTTCTGACGACACGTACATTTTGTAAGCGCCGAGAAAGATAAAAAGAACGAAGAAAAGGGACATTAGCGCGCATTCGCCGCTGCACGTCATGGTTCAAAAGGAAACGCGCAGTACGGAGCCTTGAGCAATTGCGAGCGGAATTATACCAACTTTTCCTTTGCTGTGTTACACCAAAATTTCAGTTCAACTAAAGTCGTTTGTACGGTAGCGGTAAGCTCAAGGATGACTGACAACGGACAGAAAGAATACCAGCTAGCTGCACTAGGCCCGCGAGTTTGTGCATCACATACATACAGAGGACAACAATAGTTGGGGTAAGGACCGAATTCGTGCAAAGAATGCTGCACAGTCGCCAGTAAATGTCGTGTACGCGAACCTCCGGTTCTATTATCTACATTTGTACCTGTCTAGCACCCTACTACACAACGGCTAATTCTCCCTAAATGTGCCTTAACACTCCATTTCCACCAAAAGAACGACGCTGCTACACGGCCGTACTGGCAAAGGGCGACGGGCCACACAACTCCCACAGCAAAATGGACCACAGCTTCCGAATGTCGCTCTTCCCGTTTCTTCTAAATATTACCCCTAAGAGGGAAGTCTATTTGTCCTTCCCTCTTTGTAATTGGATGCCTCGATTGATGGAATTCAGTCCAAGTAAAAATGTGCGGGAATACTCCAAAGTGAGGGAGCACGGTGGACAAGAAACGGGGGAAGGAAAGTTTCTTTGGGAGACACGTGATTAATTGTGAAATTCCTACGAACGAATATCTGCGGTGCCACCTCAATTTTAGGCCCGGTGCAAAAGTGCACGATTCAACACTAGGTCAGGCGACTCGGCCACGCAGGGACTGAACCAATATGGCAGGCGGTTTTTGACATGCTCACCTCGATAACCTCGTCGTCAGAGTAACAAGAATAATTGTCAGTAATAAAAAAAAAAAAAAAAAAGGAACAACTACGTTTATCCATATCAGCCTCCAACCGCTTGTAGAAATGGGAATGAACAAGTTATTGCACAATAATTGCAGTCGCGCAATAACTGCGGCACCGCAGTACGCATCTGTGGATTCATTAGGCCAACCTAAACGCTCAGGATACCGGTAACCCTTCGGCGCAAGATGGCTGTCTTATAGGACATCTGGCAGTTAGGAAGCCGCAAGTATGACACAGAGCGAAAGATTACGAAAAGCACTGGGTTCGCACGGCTACCCAAAGGGTTTGCCCAGTATTTCCATACTGTGAACCCGTGGCATACGGCAGCGATATTACATCCCTACAGAGGACGCATAAGAGCTTGAGGGAATTACCACTCACTCCACACCGGATGGGCCTCACTTCGCATATGGAGCCTCCGCAAGACATCAGTTCTTTAAGTAGACATAAAACAAAGGAGAATCCCATGCAAATCAACAGGAAAGTCCCGCACACGGGGAAGCTCGGAATCGACGCGGATTTCGGTACCAGCCCAGGATTTGCATTACAATGGGCAGCGCGCACATGCCGAGTGTCATCCATAACTGCAACTACGATGGTGCTATAACAACGGAGTTCGCTGATGCTCGCCAAGTGTCATGCTTCAACGGCTACGCGAAAGGCTATTCACAGGAGCGCAGCTCACGCACAAACATCCGTCGAATGTGCCTTATCTTTACAGAGGTTGACACAGCAACGAGCAAAAAGGGGCAGAAAAAGCGATTGATTGCGGGTTGTCTACACGAAACGAGTGAATGCCCCACCGAGAACGGATTGTGGGTGCCCTTTGTTTTTGTGTGTGTGTGTGTGNCTTACAAGAGAACGGTCCTAACGCGATTAATCCAAATACACGCAAGACGCTGCCGACAAGCAGTTCAAAAGTGAACCATAAGGCAGCTCACACCTCTAGTCTAAAAAAAGCTTCTGTAGATTTCGACACAATATTGCGCCGTGTTCTTAGCAGTTTTTCGTGCCGTACTACGAATAAGAGGGCAAAACAGAAGTAAATAATTCTCGAGGTATGTTTCCCTCCAATGAGCAGATTCAAGTGGCCCCACAAACACGTACATGATGTCAGCGCTTTCTACGGTAACGTACTCAAATGCGTCCAGCTACCGATTGAAACCCCCTCGTAGCGTTCAGCGAGGAACTTCCTTTGGTTCCTGACGAAGAGCACCACAGGCGCACGCCAACTAGGTCCCGCTCTTCCTCGCTACCTAATCCTCTTTTCATTCACATTCACAACGTGGCTGATGACAGTTACCTAACAAATCGTTACGCGGAACAGAGGCTACACTCGTATCTTATGGGGGCGGACGCTCCTGATACGCTGAAATAAACACTAGCCTTGAAGTAACTGCCCACTGCCCGGCGTTCATCGCCTCGACTCGGAGCGAAAATTCCCTTTGGTACGACCCCGCTCACGCTGGCAACTTGCTGACCCCAACCTATTCGCGACCGAATTAAGATCAGGTCCGTTTTTTTCTGCAGAAAAAACATGCATACTTAAAAGCCTGCCCGCAAGATGCAATTACTAATACCAGGAAAAACGAGCCGATTGGGTAGCAACCACAAAATTCGCACTGGAGTCTGCTGGACAAAACGGTGTTTCCTATTCCACAAAAGCGCCTTCCTTCTCTTGCACGAATCACTCATCAGGATTTTGCACTCCAGCTGGGTGGCGATAAGGCGCGTCCCCGTGCCGAACGAGGCTCTCGCCGGAGCAGAGAAGATTGCAGAACCCTTCAATTAAACGGCGTATCGGCAGCCTTAGACGAATCGACTGCCCATCCCCGTTATCACGACCAGTCGTTAGGAAAAGGGAGAGCGGAACGCGCCGACGTAATCAGTGGCGAAAATCACTAAGGCCTTGGCTGTTGCGCTGATACCGATACGAAGACAATGCCCCGGATCGAATTTCTTTTGCCTCCGTAGGGGGGAAAAAAGGGGGAGGGGAAAGACGGTGGCATTTGATTTCTTTGCTCCCTTCCGCGACTTGAGAGAGCGCAGCAAAGAAAATGCGCATCGTTCGATAAGTGCTGTTTGGAAGAAATGCCGAGATTACGTTTGTTACTTATTAAAGGTGTCAACACGCCAGCCGAGGTTGACGCCTTCGCGGCCCCTCGCAACTAATACTGGCTTCTTAGGTGACAATCTTCTCGGAGGCTGCATTCGTTTCGCAAAAGAAACACTCGCGCAATACTCCAATTCCGGCTATGAACAGACGATTGAACACAGTGCGCCCGGCATTACGAGCTGCAACACGCGGTAGCCGCCGGCAGGATGACTCTGCAAGATATCCCCTCGTTGCAAATGCTGCGTAAAGCATCGCAATATGCGCCCAAGACATCACCGGACATCGCAGGAGATTTTAGAATGTACTTACGCCACCCAGTCCACAACATGAAGCAATAAAGAAACCCGCTCACCTGCAAAGAACCGAAAATATTGCACTTAGTGAAACAGCGTATAAGTATAGCACAATATACACGGCAAAACATATACGAGAAAACAGCGTGGGGTGCATGCATGCATGGCCGTCGTCACACAGCGGTCGTTTTCTGCTAACCTCCACAACCAAACGCATGGCAATAAATACCGAGAAAAATAAAAACACAAGAGTTGATGTGACCAGAATTATCCTGCAGGTCGGACGACGCAAAACAGTTTAAAAGAGCGTATCCTACAAACCAAACAACGTACGTTGACCATGCGAAAAGTGGTCATCAATGGTTGCAATATGCAAACAACTAACAGAACGGTTCAGGTCAATGCCTGGCGAAACAAACATGAATAACTAAATACAAAGGAAATAATATAGAAAGTACCATTAAGCAATAAGGTTTGTGGTCTTGTTTTCCATCGACACTGGGGACTTCCAATGTACGCAGCCGCTTTTCTTTTCTTTTTTTTTTCTGATAAGCAATCGATACGAAGCAGCAGTCCACAGAAATCACTACGGGACACCCAGAGGCACACGAGCACACCATCAAAGCTGACGTCACCTTGTGCTGTCTTGCCCATAATATTCTAATAAGCTATAAAATCAACTGGTAAGAAGCATGTGCAGCTGCATTGCTGAGGACAGCATCTACGTTATGAGCATTAAATGTAAGCTGCCCTTACACCACTTTTGAGATTTTGTAAAATGTATTCCAAACTGACTATTACAAGGTATACGGAGAATTCTCAGTGCCAGGGGACATTTCTTTCCATTTGCGCCGTTCTATCGCCTTCGCGCCCAGCGACCGCTTCTAATCCTGTACGCGAAGGGGCACGCTGGACGTCTCCCCGAAAATTTCGCGTCGCTGGTCCAGCGGGCAACCGGCTCTAGCTGTCACGAGTAAGCCGCTTTGTTCTGCAGTAGCTCAGCTCTACGGGAAGAAATATTGCGAGCCCGAGGCTCAACGCCGAATAAACCGGAAACTCGCCAAGCGGCTTACGCGGCAAATTCAATAACCGGAAAGGACGAGAAAAAATTTCAAGGGTCGCCACATTGGCTGTCCCGACAGTTAGCTGAAGTGCCTGCCTGCTTACATGGAGGCACAGAACGGACCTTACCTAACGTTATTTCACTTGACAGAAAGCTACGTAATACGACCATATTGCTTCGTGAGTGGAAGCGTTAGGAATTCTATAATCACTCATAGTGCTGTCATTACTGTTAGCGAAGTGAACCAAGAAACCGCCAGAGAGATTGGCATTCTTTGTGAGAATACGCACACTACACTACACACACACACCCCTTAACAAGCACACATCTTAGTTTTCTGGCATGCAAAACCAAAATACGCTTTGTAAGTCAGGACGCGTCGGAGGAGAAGAAACATGAAACCTCACGTTTTAATCCCTCCCTTCACCCGAGGACGTCTCACCACACACAGTTTTGCACGAAAAACAAACACTAAAAACAGGCCGCGCAGAGGCAACTAGAGTGAGGTCGGCCGAAGGGTGCGTCCCATGGACCATCCGTCATCACACTACGGCTCGCCCAATTAATGGGGAATAGGCGGTCAGATGGCAGAACGTCATTCCGCATTATGCGAAGGGAAAAGGGGAGGCTACTACAGCGCCAGATGTCCCAGAATATTCCTCGTCCGTCCTTCCCTCCGATGATAGCGGATGACAGAAAGCTTTCAGACGCTCGTGTTCTGGCCGGAAAGTGCACGTAAGCACCACATTATAAATGCAAACGAAGGTCGTCGATGAAGAGCCTGTCTACGAGGACGTATGCATTTCCAGCGTCAGAAATATAAGGCAAATAAAAACTCCAGTTTGAAGTAAAGGATGAAGTAATACATGAACAACTGCGATCATATCCGCCACCGCAGTTCTTTAATGCGCGAAGCTCGTATAAACAAACACCATTAGTGTGCGCACAACCAATAAGTTCGTCAATTATCGACGCGGTCGCCATAGCGTCGTGGTCCCCACGACGAAATTCGCTGCAGAATAGTCTTATATTTAGTTCGATTTTCATTCATAACATTTTACAAAACCTAAGCTCGTTATTGGAGGCTCATCGCACATTTCGCTTGCACCTTATCCCCGAGCGGATGAAGTGGAAGAAAAATAAAGTTGACAAACATAAATTTGCTAACTGCAATAGCAACGACTACCTCTGACACGCATGTCAGAGACACGACAGAATTCAAGTACAACTTATCAAAAACAGAAAGAAAGCCATTAAAGCTTTTTTGTTTACGCATGCATCGAACGTGCAATGCTATGACTGACGGGGCAAACTATTCATCATACCCCCCCCCAAAGTGCGCATCCACCATCTTCCGCACAGAAGCCATCTGCCTTTGCGGTATCGTTTTCCGTAGTGTTACACACTAATCAAAATAGACAAAGCGAACCAGGCTTACATGTCGCCGAACAATGAAACAAACTCCTCACGAAAGGAAACCACTTCATGCCGAAAAGCGTGCTTTCCCGCAGCAAGAGACATTGCGCGGGGGAGACAGCTTTACATTTGCACCACTCAACCTCCCATGCGTCACACAATTATGCCAGTACAACTAAGGACGCAGCGGGACGCAGAGGAACCACCGAAAGGACCTGTAACGTCCCGCGCAGACTACTAACAAGAATCCCTTTCCTCTTATCGGTCGTTTACTTTGAGTGGAGAGCACCAGAAAGAGCCCCAAGCCAATGCTCAATCAATCAGACCGATACCGGTGACTACAACGACAAATGGCGTGAGGAAATAAGATCACGGTCCAGAGTACCATCTCGGGCGTCGAAACAATTTCCTCTCCCGGTTGAGACACAGGAAAGAGAAACGTCTGACACACGCGCCCACACAAAAGAGCATCTTCCAATGAAGTCTCCCATTAATGGCAGGAAAAAAAAAAAAAAAAAAAAAAAGGTGAGGGCGGCAGGAGAAGGGCGGGGACAAAGGCTCAGTAGAGTCTTCTCATAAGCCCAGCAATTCACCTGCTAACCAGAGCGCAAAAGTATCTTGTTTTAGAAAACGGGGTGCTTGGAATGCAGTGAATGCGGCTACACTGAGGCACACCAATGCCAGGAAATGGCAAAAGGTTACTGCAAAATTGACGTTCATACTTGCTTTTTCCCAAACGGAGGAAAGGCCAGGATTTGTCTTTATACGCAATTTTCTTTTTACAATTTCTTTTTTGTCTCTCGCCAATAACGCCGATAGATATCTAGATAGTTTGCTAGTAACTAGGAGCCACTTTGCCGTGTTAAAGAAGAAGTTTCGTCGCAAGTATAACATGATCAACCAGAGACCCTCTGCGGTGTGCTGAAAGACAAGTGGCGTCAACTGAAGTACAGCACCATGTCTCCCATAGAAAGTTCACAGTGGCAATTGACAGGATGTCAGACCGTCGTTGGCGAGATAGGAGCGCCAAAAGACAACAAGAGAGATCTCCGACGAAGCAGTTGTAGTGGACTAACATATCACCGAAAGATCATGAATGTTACTCTCTTGCATACATGGGTAGCATACTTCTAAAATGTTATTAAATTACATTGCTCTGCACAAGTATTGACATTACAGTGTCACTACTGTCGGTCTCATGGTCCCATTACACGGGTACTGAAGTTGACAAAACTGATTGTGAGACAACACCCTGGGGATATTTTATTCCGGTTATTTTTCGACAAGGATTCAGACGCTCTCTCCCACAGCAAGAAGCTCTTGTTGCAGCGCAAAAGCAGAGTTGACTTTCCAAAGGCCGTCGGTTAGGATGCCCTTCTTACGAGTTAACCTGTCTTTAGTCACGATAGACTTTCTCCACCGTCTCCTCTTGTTTCGCAGTGCAGGAAGGGAGGAAGGTTACAATGGTCCTCCGCCCACGGCCACAAAGCTTGATATGAACGCTTACATATGGGCACAGTGACTAAAGTCATCCACTTGTTAGAAGCTGCCGGCCATCGACGTGCCAATTACGTGCGTCACTGTCCATTTTGGACCTTGGAATTCTGAACTTGCAACGCTTTTCCACGAAGTACAAGAACAATTCTTAAAAAAAAAAAAAGAAAGGAAATGGGTAATGTTATTAAAATTACTGCCAGAATGTAATTAAATTACATCAAATTACATAATGTCAAAGGTAATGTATTACATTACAACTTAGCAGAAAAAGTAATTCGTTACAGTAATGACATTACTACCCAACTCAGCTCTCTTGTCAGCGCCTTTCTCGTCTTTGCGGTAGCGGGAAGTTGTTAGACATCAGATTGCAGTTAACTGCGTCACAAAACACGCATTCACTTGCAACATGACGAGCAGAACATTCGAACACTAAAGCCTTTATTTTTATTACTTGCTGGCCCTCGCAAACAACGGTTATAGTTCCCCACGGAACAGACTATGAAAAAGAGCAGCACTCCAGCAACTTAGCGTGTCAGCGTAGGTACCTTGGCAGACAAGAATGATATCAGGCAAATGAGATCAGTAGAGCCCCTGGTCATCTCTCTATATAGTGAGAGTCAGAAAGGGGGAGAGAGTAGCGGAGGCCTCGAAAACCTGTGCAACATCCGGTGCATGTCGCTCGAAAGGCAAAAAGCTCGCCCCCAACGAATATGCCACTGTGATCGTTTGCTTCCGGTACACAGGGTTCCAGTTCCTCGGTACGCTGGAGAAAAAGCAAAAAGAAAAGGAAGCCAGTCGAGCGAAACGAGTGAGTAAGACTCGCTGGTGTGCGACGCAGTCACGGCGCGAGACGTGCATCCCTAGCCACGGGCCAACCACCGTGACGCGTGACCCGACGCCAAGGATGTGGCCGGCGAAAGGCTCACTTTGGGCCCTTGGGCACGGGACAACTGTGCCATCCACTCTGATTCAAACACGCCAAAACACACAACTGAGATGTTCCTCTTCTAGACAGCTTGAGACGAAAGTGAACGGCAAAAGAAGAGACGTGCACAGAAGCCATTCGAGAGCGGCCTGGCAGCTGTCTTACCGCAGTTAACGTTCGAAAACACACCGGCTTTGATCCGCAAACTTTCCTGAAAGTGAGTAACTCGAGGCGGAACACATTTCGCAGGAGAAGCGACTGGACTGGCGCTCACACCGGAGCGTTCCAAGTGTTTTATGCATATAATGCTTGTCTAGTGGTGTGGCAATTCGAAGCGCCATGTTGAGATTTCACGCAACACGCATTACCACGGCCAATGCCACGGATCTAGCTAGACAAATACTTTCAATAACCGCGTAACCCGTGACGAAACGTACCCGCACCACATTAAAAAAAAAAAAAAAAGACAGTTCCAGTTAACTGAACGCAAAAGCAGCCATCAATAATAGCGGGAAAGTAAACGAAAAGGTAAAACTGTTTCAGACGTCAAGTTAGCTTTACATGAGCACAAGGGCGGAACGAGTCCTGGCTGTAATGCAACTGAGTAAAAGCAATGCAGTCGCTTAGTGGAAGTCTGAAAAAAAAAAAAGCAAACACGGCTCCCGACGAACTCAATGGAACCGCACTTCAAGAGACGTCAGGGAGTGAGGTCAGACCACCCTTCGTGTCTTGCAGAACGGATCGATCAAGGCTCGCCCGTGCACACACAAACCGCTACCTAACAGGAAGACAGGCTATTGTTCCCCAGAATTCCAAATGTCAAGAATAGTCGCAGCCCTATGACCTTTCCGTTGGCTCTTGTGGTCCCAGGGCAGAACAAAGCAGAATACGGTGAATCCGACCACCCGCGGTACGGTGATTACCATCAGTACAAACAGCTAGAGAAAAATAATTTGCGCAACTAGTTGCACAGATACAGAGCTCGCCAGAGATGCACCCGCATCACGGTAAGGAAGTCTAGCCCCTGGGTATTTTCTTCCTTTTTCCTTGATAACGTTGAGTGCAGTTGCACCAATCGCTGGGACACTCCCGTAAGCCACTCGCATGTTCCGTAAACTTTTGTCTCACGCAGGACGCACTCAACTTCGCTGCGAATACGCGAACGTATTCCTATAACCTTCGCGCAAACGACGGACACGAAGTCCGACGTTACGCCGAAGGGAGAGCGAAAGAAGCGCAAGCCACCATCATCACGTTAACGGTGACGGCACGGAAGGGAAAGGAACGCAACACGGTCCTCCACGGCACATGTTAAGAGCATCGGAATGGCATTATGGAAATTACACAAGGAAATACAGAAAGGACATCGACCAAAAAACACTCTCCCCTCAGCCAGAAACGACGACGGGGGCCGCTTCAAAGGCGGTAAGGAGGGGGGGGCAGCTTTTTAATTACACTCGACAAGTGACTGGCTCTTGCTTTTTCATTTGATTTTTTTTTTGCGCATAAAATATATAGTTTTGCGAACGCGGATGGCCAAAATAAAGATAAGGAAGCCGCATCGGGAATTATTAGCAGGGTCCGCTAATGAAACTGTCGCTTATCTTCGGCGAGTATCGTGCAGGAAAAAGAAGAAGATTCCGACAAACAAGAGTGGCCTCAAAGTGGCCAGACGACAAAAGTCATGCACACCACGTCGGGGGAGAAGTTTATCAGAATGCACGATACCACCATCAGACATACCTCTCATCTTGTTCCCCACTGACGCGCTCAAACGGCAAGTTTCTTCACATTCGAGGTCCAGTACACAAGGGTACGCCTCCTGCTACTGTGAGCCCAGCTCCATATGGGTCGAAGACTCAGATTACAAGTTTGAAAATTAAAGCGGACGAATCCAGAAAGAAAATACGACTTGCTTTCTCTTCCCGAGCATTAGACATTTTCTATTCTCGAAAAGAAGAAAATAAGCTTTCAGACTGCACGTCTGTAATTACCCATGCTCCGTAAGAACGCACGGTGAAGGAGAAATAAAAAAAATTAATAAGCACAGACCCACGGTAAAAGGACGCTATTCTTTCAACCGGACTGAAATGTTCCGGCAGCTCCAATAGGCTGCGCTGAAGCCTCTTCGTTAAATAAGAGCGTCTTCCTCCCAAAGAGGATTTCTCTTGCAAATGAACGTGATCTTTTGCGATTCCAGCCGGGACGGAGGGGAAAGAAGCTCTCCCGACCAGACTAGGAATCTCGCTGAGGAAAGCAAATCAGGCCCATGTTCTTGAAGGGAGAGGGAAACGGTCATTTTCTGGTCTCTGCGCCAAGAACCCGGCAGGCCCCTTCAGACATCGGCCTTGCGGTGCAATTAGGCGTGAATCATTATCGACAATGCACTAAGAAAAAGATAAAAGCGCTTGCGTCGCCTAGTGGAACAAGAGCCCACTCATCACGCGTAAGTAAACCATTCTATCAGTGAATGTGTCGGGCACCCGTAAGCAATTAGAGCTACGTCTCAGGAGGAGTGCGTCATGGTAGGAGTGCACGGTGGGAGACGAAAGCTTTACAGAAAGCGCGATCGTTGTAACCTTCTCTGAGCATGACACATCCGGCTTCATCCACACTGTCTTATTTTCATATCCCCAATTTTTTTCACACACACCAGGTTCTCCCCAGACCTTCAAAAAACCTCCGTCTCCATACGGCACAACATCGAGGTTCACCGGAAACGAAAGCAACGACCAGCTCGATGTACTGATCCAAAATTTTATTAATTCTACGACACTGTGCATGCTAAATACCTCGTGTTCCTTTTATTAAGCGAAAGACGAGATACCAAGTGACTGAACGCGCCCTAATGACAGTGATACGCAACGACCCCTTTTTGTTGAATGCTCCGAAGTCTCACAAGGGCCTACTTGCACGTATGTGTCCCCTTGACTACATGCATGAGGATCAGACACCGCCAGTCTCTCGGGAAACGAGCGCAGGCAAGGCGGGGAGGATGAGAAAGATAAGGCAGACATCAAAAGGATGGGGGTCACAGATGAAAGCGCACTACGTGGCAGCACCTACACAACCCCGGGCACCACACTGCAAACGAACCGCAAGCCAATAAAGCGGACGGCTTCTGACACGTGGCAACATCAATCTAGTATTACAGCGCGCTTACCCAAACAGGTGGACTACGCTAACATTTGCGCAAGAAACCTTCAGAGAGCATTCGAGATTAGGCAGACGAGGGAGGAAAAGACAGTATTGACTCTGCATCAGAGTAAAAACATGAATAAAGCAGCAAGTGCACTCACGCAAAGGCGACGTGTGTACATGCTTCCGAGTGGCTCAAAACTTAATTGCGGCATTGCTTTGAATGCATCGCGTTAGGGAATTTACTGGTTACGAGACTTGCACTCTTAGAAGTGACGTTTGCGAAGGAAGGAATTCAATCACTCTGGGTTACACGCCACTGCAATTAAGAGAAGAAAACCACCGAAATTCCGAAGCGGCGGTTTTGCTTAAGAACGAGGTGGCCTCCCCACGTGGTCTCCAAGACCGGTCCTCAATAACCCGATCGAAAAAAGTCTGCCGGGACGTCCCATTCGCCGCTTCCGGGTTCTCGGCTCATTTCCATCATGCGCATAAAGAGAGGCAGCATGACGCAAAGACCGGAAGTTCCTTTCCAGAAGGGCCAAGAAAAACAAACGGACTCCATTAGGGAGAGAGCACGCGCAATCACCGACCGCACGATCAACCACTCCCTAATTGAGGCTGGGGCCCAAAAAGTCGAAGGACAAAATTCCTCCAAATCCTATTTACAAGAAGAAGAAATGGGGAACTATGTACAAGAGGAGTGACAGAGGAGGAAAGAACTTCGCCAGCAAACCGGAAGGGAGCTACAGGAAGAAAGGACAACTCGATGACGCTACCACGTTCTCGGGGATCCTGGCTTCTTCGTACGCTTTGAAAGAAACTGCGATATGTGACAAAAAGTTCAGCTTACAGGGGAAAAAAAAAAAAAAAAAAGAAACTGGCAGGGCTCCATAGGGACCGTGTGGAAGACCCTGGGCAACCTATTGTGTTACAGCAGACAGCTCCAATCCGGGAGACGGACGCTGCATCTATATTGTGAATGGCCTCGTCGAAGTTACAAAAGCAACGCAGGCGTGGCTGCAAACGACACTAACAGAAAACGGAAACAACGCGCGCCCTGTATATGCGAACTGGTTGAGGCACATCGCGAAAACGCGATGTC
Organism: Ornithodoros moubata; assembly: GCA_029532675.1. NCBI lineage: Eukaryota > Metazoa > Arthropoda > Arachnida > Ixodida > Argasidae > Ornithodoros > Ornithodoros moubata. Next base: position 17,777 of record JARGYV010083886.1, read on the forward strand.
AAGCATTTACGGCTGAGGGCTTACGAATGGGCTTCGAATCTACAATTACGCCATGTGTCATTTCAGTTTGAGCCAGATAAACACGACAGCCTTTGAGCAGTTTAAACTGCCCTTTAAACTCGCGGGTCAACTGTTTCATTTTCATTTGCAGTGAAAGTCCGAAAGGCAATAAATGACACGCATCAATCTTACGGCTGGAAACGCCGCCGAAAGTTTTAATTCAGCTTCGAAAATACTTTTCCTCTCGCATTGAAGGTTCAGGGATGCCTTGGAAATCTGGAAATTCCAGATTGCCATATGCTATCAACTAATGACTAGAATGGAATGGAGCGATTTCAGTCGATCTTCCTGGGAGTATCATCATGTATATCCGGTTTTTCATGTGCTCTTTTGCGCCGTTTATAAAGGGAGATGCGCAGTGATGCAATGACATGTCGACGATGCATCGCAGAGAACAGCGCCGGAAGAGGTCATCGCGACAGTGAGAGTCCCGAGTGACCACAGCAGCCGGGAGACCAAGGGAAGCTCTTGTCCCCCATCCATCTTATCGAGAAAGAAGTTTCCTAAAAATAGCGCAGGGTATTACGAAGCTGCCGGAGCATCAACACTTTTCCGCGTCGAATAACAAAAGAAATACCCGTGTAGAAAGAGCGAGGAGTAAGAGCAAATGCCTAAGCCGTTATATGGACACACATGAAACTGATGAAAAGAGCAGAATCAACAGCAGCAGACGAAGAAAACAGAGCGTTTTAGCTGTCCTCATTCCTGCCCTTTCCTTCACAGTCTAATGCGTAGCCTGGGCGCTCTCATAGATTCGATGGTCCCCTACCGGCAGGGTCGTAAAGCACTTAGCTGCACCGATGTCGTCTGCGAGGGAAGGTCATGGCTAGACATGTCACCCACGCGTCGTGGGATCAACTCCCGCAGTTGTCTAGCCTTTGTTCGGCGACTACCTTTTCTCGTTGTTCAAAGGGCAAGCTGTGGCTTCATTATTTAGTCCCCATTTCTGTGTTCCAGACTAAAAACACCCATTTCCATGCAAGGCCTTGGTGCCACACCCCACCAGAAATTCAGCTCGCGATTACAGCCAACTGTGTCCTGTACAGTACACGTTTTTCGTATTACGAACCTTCTTTGCGTTTTTATTTTGTTTTTCTGCATACGTGTGTCTTGACTGCAGACAATGCTTATGTACCTGGATTTAATCGCGTAGCGCTCGAACAAGAAGCCGCACCTCATCGTAGCAATAGGTATTCCGTTGTAAACACAAGAATGGTAGTTCTTCTCGCAACTGATTACTCCACAGCTGAAAAATGATACAGCGCAAATTGCCAGTCACTGAAACCGGCGAGCGCAGAATGTATACAATAAAGTATCCGCCACGCGGAACCTATCACGACAGTAATAACGAAAACGAACTCAACAAAAAGAGAGCGAAAGGGATTGAGAGAGGGAGACAAAGAAAGAAGACACGAAAGGAGAAGCAGGCGAAANAAAAAAAAAAAAAAAAAGACTCCGCCAGAAAGCAGCAAAACTACGCGAAATCGAAACATTGTTCCGAAGTGATTCGCCGAGCAAACGCATCTCATGGCATACGAAACAAAAAGCCATCTGTCATAGCCGACTCGAAACACGCGGCACATCGAAAAGCTGCTCCGGGATTACAGCGAGCTGCCGAGAGGAAAACTTCTTTCAGAAGAGACGGCTACTCAGGCGAATCTTGTATAAACATTTGAAATATGAACAGCTCGGCAGAAACGTTAGACGGGACTAAAGTCTCGTCCAGTACGACTCAGAACACCTACAGATGAAGCGGCAACACAACCTGAAACAACCATAAATCTGTCACAGGCATCGCACGTGTTCTGCTGCTGGGACACAGGCCTTCTTCAGGCTTCCTTTTGTTATATATCCGAGAACTAACTGCCTTTGTACAGCACTCTTTGAATCTACTTTCCTCCCTATATATTCCTATACACTTGCCGACCTTGATGGAATAGACTTGGGGTTATAAGCCCCATGCTCATATATTCAACCGATATAATGCCACCAATAATCAACGTGGGAACAAACCACTTAGAACGGCAAAACCGAAAGCCTGTGTCGCGTTTAACTTCCAACAGCACATCTTTTCAACTATAGCAGGGTTTGTGTTAGAGCTGGGTGACGCCCAAGATCTCCGTTTTTGTTGTTCCATGACGGCCACAAACTATGCCAAGCAACAGCTCAATAGTAGACCCGCATTCTGACGAGCCAGAGCCCGCTATCAAGAACGAGAGAGCAGACGAGCATTATTCTCGCATAGGTACGCGGACATGAGTGCATCCCTACCTACGGGAACTAGCACAGACCGTCTCTATGCATGAATCCTTAAGACACAATGAGCAAGACGGCCCATGCTTGCATATAGATTGCCGCCGCATAACAAATGACTCCTGCCAACGATACAACAGCGTCCATATGGGGAGCACGGGCAACGCCTCACGCGGCCCTCATCATCACTTCAGACCATCGCCGCAGAGGGCGACGGCACTGCAAAGCCATCCATGATAGAGCATCCCTAAGAATGTCACCATTCTTTCTTTTTTGGGTACTTCTGAAAGCTTAGTGATCGACCTTAAATGTGTCGGAACTTGTCCCGTATTTTAAATCCGCATATTCCTTTTCCTGCCACGCATCGCGCATGTAAAGTAATAGCATTTGCTACACCTCCGAAGCTATAAACACAATGCTGAAGAATCATCGGAGGCTGCGTGTCACGGGAGCAGCCCCGCTACCCGGTAGAATCAGTGGTGCTGGAGCAGGTATGCCTACATCATCCTCTCATAATCAACATCCAGGTCAAATACTCCCTACCAAGTCATCGTCACTGTTCACATCGAAGCCGCTTCTTTATACCTACCAGCCAAATAGAAAACGCCAAAGGACGGCGCATGCGGTGTTCCTGTACATTCCGTATTCGCAGACAGCTTGACAGGAATCGAAGCCAGATAAAATGTACACATTGCATTTGAAGCTCGCTGAGTAAGCCGATTAAATGTCAAAGACAGGTACAGCCTCGGAATGAGCCCTTCCGCACTCGAAAAAGACAACCCAAGAAAAGACGAAAGCACGTCGCTTCAGTAAGTCATATCGGAACGAGGCTGTATCGAAAAGACGGGACTCGTTCTACATTAGCATATCGATCTTTGCGGCAGCATCCCACCCGTGCGTACATCATAACCAGAATCTCCGACGGCGGCAAAAAGGTCGCGCTGACGGTACATCCCATCTGCATACGACACGCTGCACGGCCGTGCCAACGGTGGCGGCGGCAATTAGGGAAGGTGGTGGCAGCCACCACTCCTGCCGTTAATGGAACCACACAGGATAAATAAGGGCATCCAGAGGGGGGAAAAAAGCGCTCACCTTGCAGAAATTAATGCCAAATACTGGGAAATGTTGTCTGTCACATCAACCGCAAACTCGACCACCCATTCATCTTGCTTCCGCCACACTTACAAATACTTAACGGAAGGCAAAGAATGGGCCTCCTGCCGAAACACTGGAGAGCTTTGACTCAACGCTTACGGGTGTATTAAAGAAATTCCAGCCGTTGGCCAAGAGTCTTCCACGCTTTGTTGACTGGCCATGACGGGACGAAGCCTCCCCTTCCATGCATTTGTGAACGCGTACGCTGGGGCAAAGTCTTCCCCAGCCTGGGGGAATACCAGCCAGTACACTGGATTGTCGAGACGGATACTCCTAGAGAGGGCTGATGGCTCAATCGTATCTGATGAAATTTAAATAGCTGCTGTCTCTCCGATGTGTCACTTCAGGTCAATAACTCTCGAACTCTTGCTATTGTACCTTCTGGGAAATGTGAGCCCGTTCTTGCTTGACCTTTGGTCCGGCTTTAAGAAGGCAGTTTGTTTCTTCTTCCTCGACTTGACTGTTTTAAATATCTGCCTCGCTAATACATTTCCGCCTGGGTTTGAAACAGTATTACATGTCTTCTTCTAGAGCCTATTTAATTCTATGACCGTAAAACCGTTACGTACAGGAACCCTCGTGAAACTGCAGCTATGAGGCCTGCAGGTAGTGCGAAACGAGTGCAGGTTACCCTGTTCAATCACAAGGCCTCCAGAACTATTCTAGCACAAAGCGAATACACAGTAAGAGCCTACCAGCACAAAGGCAAACTCACATCACCATTTCATATGCAAAGAAAAGGGCTCCTATCTTAAAAAGTCCGCAAAACATCTCAACGGCTATCCTTGCTGCAACACTAAACAAATAAACAACCGAAACCTAAATAACAGAGCGGGTCTCTCGATAACACAAAGACAGTCCTTTGGAAAGGGCCAAAGCACTGTCATACCCAATGCTATCGCAAACGAAATCGGTCATTCTGGAGGCCTGTGAAGAATGGCAGAAAACGACGCTCGCTTCGATTTCCGACGAGGCGTTCCTCCGATGAGCAAGGATTCTCAATGGCCATGGAGACCCTCAAGACCGGTAGCGTATGCGGCACAAACTAGGCCTACGAAGAAAGCGCCGTCACTTGGGTCGAACTGCCTCCGCCTGCCACACGGCGCGCCACTAACCCGCGGAGACTGATTTTCCACGGAGGCAGTACGTCCGAATGAGCTTAGTGTGCACGTTGGTCCCAGTGTCAGATGTAGGAACTGGTAGGAAGCCAGTCACGAAATCGCGCTTGCTCGCACGGCGCCCCAATGGCCATGGTGTTATGAAGCGAAACACACAATCAGTGACATTCCAGTTCAAAGGGCTGTTTAGACGCACGACCTCCATATATGTCACGGTTAACCCACACAGCACAAAAATTCGCAAGTTGCCAGAAACAAGGCAATTTTAAAGAGACAAATTCAAATCGGCGCAGTCTTTTAAACTAAAAATTTCATTATCATCCCCGTTGTCTTCCATAGAAGCAGAAAGCGCGGATTTCAGCAGCCAAGTGTGTCAGTGATCAAAAAGGTGTCAGAAAGAAGAAAGGAAGGGAGAGGAACGTGCGTTTCCACTTGAGGAGATTACTAACTGCGGCTCCAGTCTCCTGGTCGGAACATCGCTTGCCAGCTCAAAAAAAAAAAAAAAAAGTAATCGAGAAAAAAATGTGGTCAGTGTTTTTGTGCGCGGACGGGCAGATTGAAGAAACGGAAGACCACGCAGCATGCATTAAAGATCTCGAAGATGATGAATATTTCATTGGAGTGAATAGATAACGCGAGGACAGCCTAAGCCGCCACACGCCAGCTGCTCGAAACGTGAGGTAAACTAATAAAATCAAAACGGCTCTGGGCAGCAACGAAAAAAATAAATAAATAAAGAGGAGGATGCACCGACTGGCCGCGTGAAAGATCGCGGGAGACTTCCGACTTGCTCAACCGCAGTACAAGTCAGGCTTCCCTGTCGGACGCAGAGACGCTGTCTGGAGACAGAGCGTGATTCGAGGCACAAGTTCTCTCTCACCCCCCGTTTCCGTGTCTCACCGTGTACCGAGATGGATCCTACAAAAGTTGGCCGCTGCAGACGGTTACCGGGTTAATTAATGCGGCAGCGTTCGGGATAAGTTTTGTCAGCGTCGGCCATTAACAAACTCAACGGCGGAGAAGAGTACCCGCCCACGCGAGATTTGCATAACAGAAGATACAGAACCTGCGCCCCTGTTAATGGCAGTGGACGGCACAAGGAGCGAGGCGGGTCGGTCGCACAGACCCATTAAAGTCCAAATCTACCGGCCAGGTGAATTCGGCGGGAGGAATCAAATTAGACGCCATCCCCCTTTGAAAGAAAGTCTTTCCTTGCGCGCAGGAACCTACCACGTCGGATAACACCTCTGGGACCATACATGCGGTCGCAAGGCCCTTTTGATCGCGTTTTACTGCGCGCAGAACACTTCCCTGAGGATCGGCAACATTCGCGCACAATATGGACGCTCCGTACAGTCGATCACCTCAACGTTTCCTTACGAAGCCGCGACTAAGGCGGGCAAGTCTTAATGCGCTACCAAGAGGTTCAGACCGATCTGACGTGTCCAGAAACAGGGAAACTTCTGCTCCGAGAAAGTGGCCACGGATACTCGGACTGATGTACTACACACAGTGAAGTATGGCCAGAAAAAAATCTGGGGTTAATCTTATCAATTACGTTCCTTTCAGTACTTGCGCAAGTCCACACACCGAGTCTCCAGCTACCGCCCACCTTTTCAATGGCACACCTAAAACAGCAAGGCGGAACCTTTCCCAGTGGCTCGAACTTACTCCACAGGGCCGGGAAACATTACACTGAGAGCCTCGCTCATTCGAAAGCTTTTACGGCATTTAATGAAATCTGTCGAATCAAGTTTCGATCGAACTCTCACTTCAAGTGCGGGCAAAGCCTCTTGGCGTGACACGGATCGGGGCGTTGGTTTCTCTCGAGGCTCTATCCTCTGGTGGAGCTTCGAAACCGTAAGCTCCCGCGCAAGACGTTCCTCACGCCGTATTTCACTCTCTGAAAGGGGCTATCCACAAAGGGACAACAAAAGGCCTTTCAAAAGCGCTTGTCAGAGAGCGATCGCACTGGATATTGTGCTGAACATTCAAGCGATAACTATATCATGAATTTTAAACAAACAAAGAAGAAGGAAAATGCATCCGTAATAAAGCAAAAGCAGATTCAGCGGCGCACGCGCGATATCCTAACGGCCGAATTTCTACGGAAATGACTCTCGTCGATGAGACTGTGCGGGCACTACTTTCAAACGAGAAGTAACTAGGCTGATGAAGAGCGCCTCATGTCGTACTTGGGCAATGACTCGAGCGGAATGCATCGTTCGTCCTTCCTGCGCAGCATGCGTCGACACCCACCGGCGGAGCTAAGCTATTTCGGCTCCCATGCCCAAGTCGACATCATTACGAAACGAACAGGGCCAAAGGAAGAGAAAGTAAGGCAAAAGCTGACTTTGTAGCCGAAACACATTTGCCTACTACTACGGTCGCTGGGAACAGCTATCAAGCGAGGAGAGAGCAGAAGGCAAAAAGCGGTCAGCAGCCCTCCCTCCTGCTGCCAAATGGAGGAGCCCCCCGCCCGCTCCTTGCCATTAGGAATGGGCAACGATTTCTCACCACATCCATAATACATCGCTAATGACAACGGGAGGCAGCCATCTGCGCAACGGCCAACACTCCTGCTGCCCGTCGTGTGGATCCTGCACCACACAAAGAGCCGAAGAAAACGAAAAGAATCACCAGCTTCTATCGAACACGATTACACGGGCGCACAACATGAGCCGGACATGAACACAACATGAAAACGAAGCCGAGAGCGGCAGTACATTACGGCAGATTTCGGGTGTGACGTCAAAACACAGATCCGCCCGCGTGCGCTCAAAGAGCGCCCACCACTTATAAGCATCGAGCCACCAAACGACAAGTAGGCATAATTATACCACGCTGCTGCTAACGATGATACTAGTGGAAGAAGCAGAAGTGCACGGTTTGCAGTCGGCGCAAGAAAACAGACGGCCCGAAATAGCCGACAAAACCCTTACAGGGATTTCACTCTATTAGATCGAATCCGCGAAATCCTTTCAGTGCGCTTAGACAAGACAAACAGCGGTCCTTTCTTTCGGCAGTGTCAAGGGATCCCTCTCTAAGAGGAGAAAGACTCGCTCCTGTGCAAGTAGAAAAGCTTTCATATTTAAAAACGAAAGGAGTTTAAAGCTCGTTGTCCTCATGAGCAAAGCGATAGAAGAGCAAGCGAGATGGCATTAGCAAATAACGAGCACCAAGCGGAATGCGCGCGCACAGACACGCGAGTTCTTTCGGACGAAACCCGGCCGGTATATTGGGCCGCCGTGATCACCGTCAGAGGAAAACAAACGTCTGGCCGTTGGCTATCGAAGCACACAATGCATCCTGAGGGAATGATCATTATAAAAAAGAGTATCCCGGAAGGATGAATAAGGGTAGAGAAGGAAAGAGACCTTACGAGCATCCACAGTACACGATACGATAAGAGTGCTTTTATTTCGCCTCTCCATAACAGGATTTTCGAGCAAGCTCAAACCACAGCTCCCCAGAGCAAAAAGAAAAAAAGAAATAGGAACTTTTCCTGCTCGGCTCTCCATTCCACGGCCGGAGAACGCAATAAAGTGAGATTCCCACCTCACAGCGAACTCAGGTACGGCACAAAACAAAAGTGGCCGGAAATAAAAACGTGGGAAGCGTGACACGAGCCTGGGCGCACCGCGGTTGGCCGGCCGGCTACGTGCTTCTCCGCTCGGCCAACGAAAAGTTATTGCGCCCAGGACCGAGCTTTCTGCGCCGTTTCCGCCAGGCTTTGCACGAATGGTCTCGAAAGGAAGGCAAACACCATCGCTTGCTCCTTCGTCTTGGCTTCCCCTTGGTGTCATCGATCCCAGCAACCAAGGGGAAAAGCTGACACCCCTCCGTGGTCTCTGTCACTGTTCGCCTGCATGCTTCATGTCCCAGAAGATTCATCCAATTTAAAAACAACATCCAATGTCAATAGCGTATTTGTGTATGTGGGGTGAGAACTACCGCAAAGCCTAATGAGGAAAACGACCCCGTGCAATCTCCTGGCGCGGTATGGGAAAAGTGTAGCGTTTATTACCACAAACCGACAACAGTCCAGTAAAGGTGGCGTTCGGATGTCACCCATACGGGCCAGCCCTGCAGCTATGCGGATCTTGGCAAGCCCCCAGCTGACGCCTGATCAATTCAGCGCCACATCGGAAATCGATGCCTTAATGAGCGCAGGCCACTGCACTACTCTCACTAAGCCACCTAGGGGGTGGGCAACCAGACCTAGATATAAACGCAGAGGTCCTTTAACAAGGAGCGCTTCCTCGCGCTTGTAACACCCGAAGCCTGGGGCTTCTCCTCAATTAAAGGGACGGTCTCGTACAAAACGACCTGTTGAAGACCTATGCCATTCGAAGCGCCATAGTCAAAAATGGCACACTGCGAAATCTTTTCGACAGAAACGCAGCAGATATTAAGTTAAACGAATTAAATTGATACGACGACAGCATCCGGTACGTCAGCAAGTATGGAAGTCTGCTATTGGACGA
>JARGYV010083897.1:0-11438 GCA_029532675.1 Ornithodoros moubata
ACGTTTTGATGCCTGAACTGAGATGTTTCGGGCCTTTTATAGGCGCCTAAAATCGTTATTTTTAGAGCCTGAACATCCGGGGCCTAGTCATCAGTACTGTTCCTGTCGTCAGTATGGCGCAGGTAAAATGGAAGCCAAATGCAATTATACAATGTTATTAGCTAAAAAGGCATACATTAATACCTGAAAAGGAGTAAATGGCTTGTCCCATAGCGAACACCATAAGAGGAGTAGTTTTTTACTCTTTTTTTTTTTTAGTAAATTTACTCGTTCTCCAGAACTGCATATGGAGTATAAAAACACCCATAAGGGTGTATGAAGGGTAGAGTGAATGAAGGAGTGAGTCAATTGCAGATGCACATTGCAGGACTAAACTGCACGCATTATTTCTTCTCTTAAAATAGAGTAAAAATGTGTAGATGTGCCATCTCTGCTCCTTTCTGTTTAAAGTTGGAGTTAACTACCACTTTTACTCCATTTATAAGGAGTAAGCAAAACGCGCGAAGAGCACAGGAGGAGTAAGAAAGGTGTATACACCTTTCTTACTCCTCCTGTGCTCCTTTTCGACTAATAGTGTATCACACAGCGCGTATAGCGGTATAACCAAAATGTAGCCAAGTATAGACGTGTTATGGAGCTAAACATAGCCGGAAGGACAAGGTGGTGTCTGCGGACGCTGCAGAAGCTGGAGGAAAAGGCGCTTCTGCTTGCCTACTTCGTTTCGACGTCGGGTATAGAAAAGGCAAAATTGAATTGGATGAACGATCAACATTTATTCGTCGGGAACTGATAAGACTGGGTTGAAGGACCTTAAACGCCCTGCGCGGACACTTTCGGAGTTGCTCCCTCATACGTCAGGATCTTCATCCGAGGTGCCTTACTATCGCCCTCGAATATCGAAGGACAGAAGGACCTGTGCAGTGCGACCGCGTAGGAGCTCTGTCCTGCAAAGCTTTCTCTGTTACGGCACGTTATTAATTCTATCCTGCTTGAAATGAAAGTGTTCTAACAACTTTCAACGGTAACATCAAGTACACTTCGCCCGCTTCTTCATATGGAACGAGGACGTGATCACAGCAACAGAAAGCGCACGAACGAAACGGATAAAAGATCAACAAGGTGCTCTTCTACTATCGAGTTCGCGCTGGTGGAGCGTCTGGCTTTCTTTTCTGCCGATGCCTCCTTCCGTACGCCTTAATCGAAAGTGGAACGAATTGAGGGTTCAAGAAAGAAAGGAACTTCTGCTTACTGAAGGCTATACCTCAAAGCGTTTCCCGCTACAATTCATAGATGGTGCTGCTGATACTACGTTGAAAATGCACGGCAGAATGTCGTTCGCATAATCTGAGAAGATAAATGAGCGAACTGCCAGTACTTTCAGATATCAATTGTCCACTATATAGGATGACTGACAGCAGAAAGATAATATGAAGTTCCTTGTTGACGGTGATACCCTTTACATTACAACAGTCGTTCTCTCCCTTTATTGCCTCTATGGCAGATAATTATGCAATCGTCGCAAAAATTAGACGCATCATTGTTCCTGTAGGGCAGCTCGTGCGACTGGTGTAAACCCATCACCGTGAGTGACAGCGTTCCTGAAACCTAACAGTACCCTTTTTTGTAAAAAGGTTTGTAAAAAAAAAAAAGAAGAGGATAAATAGAAATTAAACAATAAGAGCGTAATAAGTTCAAGTGGAGTACAAATTTGGATGCAGCAGTGAAATCGGCTCTTAGCTTTCCCGAGTTTGGCATATCCCTTTTAATTCCTATCACTTATTACTTAATTACTTATTGCACTAATTTCCTCCTGCCATACACCTGCTGAGTTGCAGGAATGTAATCTTCCATGTTCTGGTACGGTTGATAAAAAAAAGTAAAGCTTCGTCTGGTTCCACAAAACCTATTAGCGTGATTTATTAGCAATCCACTCGTCTCTGTGTTACACGAACTGGGACCCCGATTGAAAAATGTTGATATGACGGCTGGTGTGACCTATACCAGCAGGCAGCATACCTGCACTAAAGTCTAGAAGTAGTGATGTGTGTTCATTCTGCCAGTCCGTCTTATTCATGAACATAGATTTTACGTAGTCATTTATTACCATGGTTTGGCGCATTATGACCTTAGGCGTCGTTGCGCCATAAAAACTCCAATCACCATCATCATCATTCTGCCAGTCCGTGTTTGTCCGTGTGTGACCCCTACGACGCCACCAGCCGGTACAGTACACGTGTGCTTCGCAGGCTGTCGGTGAAGTCGTTATCATTAATCTCCTCTCCAACAGGAACCTTTACCGGTGGTATGGTTACCTCCATAGTCATTGTGTCGGCAGTTATATATTAACTGTAGTTGGCGAAAATATTGATAGAACTGAACTCTACGTATTTGCGGTGCGTCCAACCTCTGTGTAGCCGCAGGTGTATATCTCTTTCAGAATCGAATCGATGTCGAATAACAGAGGCAATCATTGTGTTGTTGTAACGCTTCAAGCAGTTGCTGTGATCGGTGCTGTTATCATCACCTATTCGAAGAGTAAGCCCGATTGCCGTATTGGAGATCTGACGTGCTACACGCACACGAATCTGAGCTTTGCATCCATTCGTCGTGAATGGTTTTGTCATGATCGAAGAAATCGTTTTGTTCTGTTTTATAATTCGTTCCGTCACACCTCTGATTTGAAGCAAGATCGATTCGGACTGATTCTCGTTCCATTTCTTCAGAAGCGTATCAGTCGCATTTCTTCCCGTCTCCATTTGAGCACTGAGCTTCGAGATGGCTGGCTCTACGCCTCGGACGGCAGTCAACACGACTTCATTCGTGGCGTTACAGAAAACAGTCATTTCTTTTGCCATATACTCCTTAAGTTCCTCCGTCTTTTCGGGGATCGCTCGCTCTATTTCCCGTAAACTTCTCTCCATCGATGCTGACGACTTGTTAAAAAGCTGCAGTTCTTCTTCAACGAGATTCCGAGTTCTCGTTGTATCCGTCTTGAGATCCAACATGTTGACGACAATGTTTTTAGTTAGGTTTTTGTCTTCCTCTACAGCAATGGTGAGCTTTGTTATGGTCTGTTCCGTAGAATTGGTGAGGAGGGCTATGCCATTGTCCAAAGCTCTCCTTAACCCTTCTGTCTTGTCGAGTATGACCTCCTCTATGCCGCGTAAACTTTTCCCTTTTGCCAATGCTGTCATATTCACGAGGTGGAGATTCTCTTGCAGAAGATCCACAGTTTCCTTCAAGCCGCCCTCTGTACCTTGTAAACGTTTGGTAACTGAAGCCTCGGTGAAGTTCGACGTACCTACAGATATACCAGCGAATGCCTTGTGTCCATCAGTCAGACGTGCATCGACGGCGTCGAACCGTTGACCGAACTCTTCCTTGGACATGTATGACGTTGCTTTCAAGTTCACTGAGCTTCTTATTCAATCTTTTTTGACCTGACTCAACCTTTTGGAAGGCTTCACTCATTACTGCTTTGTGCTGCTTGAAATCGTCCGAGAGAAGACGGAAATCATCGGACAACGCATTAATCGTGTTCGTCATCTGTACCATAATACCGATGATATCCTGTGGGTCTACTAGGGATCTTCGATGCAGGCAAGGAATGCCCCTGATCCGTGTCGTTCGCTCTGAAGTGTCAGTTTCTTCCGCGATGAAACGTCGTCCGCGTGGTGGTTCCTCCTGCCACTCTTCACCTGTGGTCGTCTGCAAGATCAACGAAGGAGAAATTAGCTACCATGAAAGAGGGCAACCAAATGTAGAACCCATTCATAACGCTAAACGTTAGTGTTCTGAGGCTTCTAGTCTGACTTCCTTTGGAGCCAACGGTTGTTGGAGAAGTTGTAGTGTGTAGAAGTTTGTACGGAGAAGTTGTTGAAGACGACGTACGGAGAAGAAGGTGTTGCGACAAATCGTTCCAAGAAATATGTAAAAGATGTACGAAATGAATCAGCAGGACCATGAGAACTTCGCATATAACTCATGTTTCAAAGCCCTGCTTATTTGAAGTGAGAAAAAAATATATTTTCCGATACCGAAATTGACGATGTGATGATGTCACAACGAAGAACACCATAGCGGACGTCCGGGTTGAATAGGAGCGCTCACAAACGCAGCGTCTCGACGACGCTAGTTTCGCTTTTCACACTCTACGCTATGAAATAGGTTTACTGCACAAAGTACTAAATGGTAGGGGATATATAGTGCACTGTATTCACGTACAACAACGTAAGGTACCTCCTTGTTGCTTGCGCAATAATAATATGGAGATGACAATGTATATCTCTTGAGTGTAATGTCGACCGGTAGCCCGCACGAACTCATACCGTTCAAAGAAGGCTCTTGCGCGCTATAGTCGGAAATTAAACCACACACTACGAGCTAAAGGTAATGTCAGTTATGGCATAGTCGCAGGTAAGCAGGCAGGCATGTATGCATGCGAGAAGAGACGGTGTTTTCCTATTTTATTTATTTTTCCCTTCCTGCAGATATTTTTTCGTCAATGCAAGATAAACTGAAATTAGCAGTAAGGTAAGCGAAGGCAACGTTATCTAGCTATTATCAACTATAAGCACATTAGGATGTACGAAGACTACATCCAAAGGTACTGTTATAACTAGAGGTGATCACGGGTGCGGGTATACCCGCGGTTACCTACGGTACTCGCGCAAACTTAGCATTTGCGGGTAGAAAGTTACTCCTGCTACGGGTTGCGGGTAAAGCACGTGTTTATCTGCGCAATTTGTGCGAGTGCCGCGGGTACACCCGCATTACCCGCACCCACTGAGATTATCGTTTGAGACGGGATCACAGACGTAACCTACGCTGTCACCCGTTCTAACTTCTTAGTTAAAATTTAAATTGAAGTTTGTGTATATTGCGTATGTTAGAATAATCACGGAGGCGGCAAGAAAAGCAGCGCAGCAGCCGCGGTTGCAGTACGATATTTGAGAACAACATCCACAATTACGACAGAAAAGCAAATGACACGGATATGAGAGGTGAAGATTGTGCGCATGCGCACAAAGAGTTTCTTGAAAATTTTTCAAACTTGCTTTGATACCACGTGAAAAATAAAAAATGTATAAAACATGTGTAACAAGCATAGCTTTGAGTGAGAAACCTAGTCGTTCATACATTTTACCGTTATGTATTATCACGACAGACTATGAAAGCTCTTGTTCTTTTTCTTCTTTCAAATTGTCACTCAAAAGCAGTCTTCAGGAGAACTGCTTGCTGGGTAACCACGCTACTGTGAGCGTCCTTTGGAGAGCATGGCCGTTAACATGAAATTCCGCGACCGACCGTGTACCCTGTTCTAAGTTTGCAGTGACATGTGTCAGAAATGCATATATTTACGTGTATGCACATTACATAGTTTCTATAGGGATTAGCCTGCTCATCTAGGCCTGAGTTTAAAGCACGAAACATTAGGGGTACCCATAGAGGGTATCCGACGTACCCACTTCTACTCCCCACCAGTACAATGCTAAAAATTTTTCGGAAATAAGTGGCTTGTCAAGGTTTCCCAAAGCTTATCGAGAACGTAAGATGGCACTGTGATTTCACGCATGCACTACGGCTCCGCCTCAACTGTTCGATCGGACTTTACCATCCCCGAACGAGAACAGGGACAGCATCTTATACCACTATATTACACTAAAACATTTTACACTGCACTGGTCAGGCAGAGATTCTCAGTGCGCGATCACGACCGCAGATAATCCCGCTCTCCTTATCCCCTGAAAGCGGTAGGAATTATCTCTAAATTAAGAAACTTCATCCTGCAGTTGCAGTACAAGGGAAGCTCCGTCAAGTACGGAGCAACTACTGGAAATCTAGAACTTGTAGATTAGACGACTCAGGAGAGAGACACCAATATATCGAACAAAGGTTGTTTGTTCCGACCCAGTGCGCGCGTGCGCAGTTCTCGTTCTGACGAATCGGAAACCTTTCGGAGGCGAAGAACTGTGCAACAAAAACTCTCTATTATGTCGCTGAATGAAACGTAATGTGTACGACGAATTCACGCTGGCGATCATAAAATAGTTAGATGAACTCCGGCAAAGCTTCAATTTCAAATCAAACCAATCAAAGAAACATCAAAAAACATAAAAAAATCAAAGCAAAATTTCATCTTGTGTGCCGGTGTCGACAATTAGGCCGAGAGCTCCCTGAGCTGCACGAGATCTTGCCATCACAAATCGTGGTTGTGGCAGATGCGGAGAGATGGGGACTGGACAGTTAGAAGAGGGAGACATGGGGGTTAGTTAGTTGCGACCTGCAAGCTACGCATGCGTTAGGGCGAAAGGAGGCTCGGCTGGGCGAATTAGCCACGCGGACTGCTTCGTACACATCATTCCTAATCAAGAAGGAATACGTGCGACGGATTGCCATCATGATCACATACACGAGGGGACAATGGTATATAATATGGCTATCGGGAGAATTTCCGATAATCTTCCCAACAAACTTACATTCGTAGATGTACTAGCGGGTGTAACTTCTTCACTGGGTTGCTGTCTTTGGTTCAACGATGCATAGAGCTGTCCTGGACAGGTTAGGCTTAGGAGTCCGAGAGCGAAGATGACGGAGAACTTTACCATCGTGTACGCGTCGTCGCCTTGCTAGTGTGTACTAACGCGTGTTGCTGCCGAGTGGGTTGCGTGATATGGCAACATGTCGTTGCCTCCTTATCGCGTCTTTCTTGTGTTACGGAGATCGGAACCCAACACTTTCATCAGTTTTCCCATAACCGCTTTGGAATCACAGCATCAGTAGCATTTGCAGTACTCAAATAGTAAGGGTGTGTGGCTGTACCTTGTGTACGGACATTTTTCAGTACCGTGTGTCAGTATGGCGCAGATACAACGTCAATCCAAGTTCAATGATAATGTACTGTATAGGTAATAATTTTCGCGCGGAACTAATTTTCGCGAATTTAAAGTCCCGCGAAATATTCCAAGGAATAACAGAAAAATACGAGAAAGGAATAAGGCCGAGGACGTTCAGACTTCTTATGTACGCGATTTATTACACTCTTATACTGCAGTTTCAGTTCTACTCCGCGAATGAAATGGGTTAAGAACTTGTCCAGAGTTGTCCTTTTGTTAGTTCAAGCAGGAAAGGCCCAAAGACGCCTCGTGCGGTGTCGACGCACGGTGGCATCGCGAATTCAAGGTTCCGCGAATAATTGCCTGATGCTGGTTACTCGCGACTTCGCGAATTATTAAGCCCGCGAATTTAACCACTTATACAGTATTCGTTACAAAGCGCGTTCACATCAAGGGTGCAAAGCGACGTCTTCAGGCTCCATCAGTCTCAAAAGTTCTGACCCATGGAAGGAAGCAGACAGGGTTGGAAGATAGAGTGTAAGTGCTACTTAGCCAAAAATAGCTGGAAGGGCCCGATGGTATTTGTGGACGGCTGCGTCAAGTGGCGCTCATGTTAGCGTACTTCTTTTAGACCACTAACGCAGAAAAGGGCAACATTGAATGGACTATATGAGGAGGTTTGGGAGCGAGGCTAAAATGTCACGTGACGTCGGTATTTATATTTTGTGTCGCCTTGCCTTTCTATGTGGAAATTGCCGATTTTCCCACAGCGATTTGTCGCTTTTGTCGAGATTGATATCGGTTTATTTGCTGTGAGGATTAATTTTGAGGCATCCGAAAACGGGTACCCGGGGCTGAACTTGGCGATGAACCGATATCTTTCTCAAGAAAAAGTAAGGAAGTGAGCGTGGTGTAGGTGTTTTTAAAAGTCCAGCAGTGGCAGTCCTTGTGGACATGTACCGAATATGCGACTTTTGGTGTAATAGTAGGCGCGCAGAAGTGAAAAACGAAGCCATATATAGCCGGATATAGCCAAATAATAGCCGGAAGCGGCTCTATTTCTATAGAGCGTCAAGGGTTCATCGCCATACGGTGGTGGTTATACTTTCGGTTGCGAGCCAGTTTTAGAGCCCCGATAACGCTTCTCAAGGCTGATGACGCTCAGTAGAGAACCAGAATCCGAGATTAACCAACTAATAAAAACAATACAAGAAGGAGAAATTTCCTCATGGTATGTATTGACACATTGAAAGCCGAGCTAGCAAGAATGTACGAACACAAAACGGCGACGATTTGTTTTGCTTTCACACAGTATATATTCCCACACACAACATATGAAAAGCCATGAACAAGGGAATTGTCGATGAGCTCAGCTGGCACTGTGTTTGAAACTGAAAAAAAAAGAACAATAATAATTAATAAATAAATAAATAGAGATAAAAGAAACAGCGATTCTGGTCATTTTTGCCATCGAACAGAACCGTTCATGTCAATATTACTGCTATCGCCGGTGCTCCGAGTTGTTATGTCTTCCTGAGGGAAAACATCGGCTCTCCATCAAATCCAGTCTCGGGTACCTGGCGTACCTGTCGGGTACGTGGCACGATATTGACGATTATCGGGTGCCCTGCGGCATGTACGGCGGGACGTACCACATCGTATCCCGTATTCATTTCTGGTCACGAATACCTTATCACAATAAGTACTGTCCTGTTATGGATACAACGATATTTCAAAGCTGTATCTAGGTCAGATTGTTGTTGTGGCAGACGACGTTCGCGACATCTCTTTTCGACCTGTATAAGTTTTTTTTTTCTTAGATTTCGGTGTTAGCGTCGCGTGGCAACTACGGCCATAGACAGATGTGATCACGTACGCACGTGGACAAACGGAGGCAGGAAGGAGGGGGAAACAGGGGGTTAGTATGCGTCCTGGGACGACTTCAATAAGAACTGTACTGACATACGTTTAGAAAACGTGACGAAAACCCAGAAAAAGAACAAACAATGCGGCGATCTGTTTAAACCCACCACCTGCCAGAATATTGCAAAACGAGCGACGGCTTGGCCATATCAGTGCTTCTTCTTCTGCCTCCTCCTCTCTTACCTCTCTCTCAGTGCTTTACCTACAATTTGTGGCACAGATTTTTCTCTTTTTCAACTACGACAGCGCTAATTAAAGGCTGCAAAAGGAAAAGTGTTTTACCTCGTCAGAACGAATGCACCAAAAGAAGCAGACGACACCATATCATACGTGCGGCTAAAAACAGATGCGACAAAGTTCATATATCAACGTTTTATTATCCTTCGTAGAATATTCTTCCCTGCTGGTGTCCCTAGATCGCATGCTCGGTATCCGCACGGGAGGGACGACATACTCGTCCACACGCAGTCTGGAGGATAGAGGGGGTGTAGCACGATTCCCCCGTCTTATTTCCCCCTCCCCGTTTCCCCCCAGTCCCAGTTCCCCTTATGCCGATTCCCTCTCACTTTTTCTCCCGCAGTTGCACTGTGCTGCGTTCGTAGGACCTGCAAGACATAAAGCCCCTGCAAATCTCCCCAAAAGAGGAGACAAGATTAAGAAGTCTGTTATAATTTAGTCAAGAGCCTTTGTTTGCCGACTGTTTATTATATATTAGTTTTGATAATACAAATCAAAGTGACACAATAAAATGTCCAATGTCTTGGTCACTGGACCATTCGTTTTGCGTTCTCTGCAGTAAAATTGCGTGTTTTTGCCATACTAACTGGTAGGCCATCTGCCGATTAGTATCGTCATGCGAAATGTATGAAGGCGCCATGCCTCTAAATATCCAAAATATTGGAAAGCTGGTTTCAACGACGATAACATGCGTTAATACTTATTTAGGTTTTTATTTGTTTCTTTTTTATGCCAGGAGAATCCTTTTTTACTATACTGGACAAAATTCGTACTGCCGGCCCTCATGATTCGTCCCCATTCACGACTACCAGCATATGGCAAAATTATCTAAAAAGAGGTGACTACTCCCACACTGCCATGCTCAAGACCCTTTGTAGAGATGGCAAGGGCGGGGAAATCCAGTCGGGGAAAACGGAAGTGGGGGAAACAAGCTGGGGGCGTTGAAATCGGGGGAATCGTGCTCCACCCGATAGAGGTACCGCAGCAGCGGCGACGACGCTTCCGATGCCTCGACAGCAAAAAGACTGTTACCACAGCTTTGTTAGCATAGGACGTCAGGAATGAGCTGCAAATGAAGAACTTACGTTATGCCGCTTCACGTGTTGTCTTAAAGGGGAAACCTATCTCCGTCACGAACGGGTGCTGAGAGCGGTGTCTCCACGTAAGTGTCGAAACCGGCGTCATACACCTGTAAGACAGGGAACCGCTTTAAATCTCAGCGGTGGAAGAACGCAATATCCAACCGTGTGGAGTGCAACGGGACAAGATCACCCAACCGCCGCTAAAAGAAAAAAAAAGAAATATAGAAATAAATAAATAAGAGTCGTTAGATGTTCCAAGTACGTACAGTGAGCCGCTTTCGCTGAAACTCTTCTTCGTTCACGTTCAGGACGTTGGAAGCTGTCCCGAAAATAAATCCGACCAACGCAATGGCCACTCCCGATACCACAGGTTTTCTTCCAACGGAACTTGTTGGCAAAGGTCCTCACTCGAGAACGGCGTCGAATAAACTGAACAGGGCAAGGTGTTCGGTTTCCCTAAATGCGCCTGACCCAAATTCTTCCTCACTAGACCAAACGTAGCGACTTTGAACACAGAACCTAAAGTCATTGCTATTGTAACCATGGAGAGCCCTGCTCGACCCGTTCCAGGAATAAGGTCGCTGTCCTCGGTAATTGTTATATCTCCCAAAATATTTTTCCATTTAGGAATATTTCATTTACCGTTAGACAGTTTCTCTCATACGCAAATGCAAAAAAAGTCCGATTCTTAGGGACATTAAGAGAGATTATTTTGCAACAGATCTAAGCAAGCCTGCTTTATGCTCATTGCTTGTACGCGTGCAGGTTGCAGGGCAACATGTTGAGTACCTTGAGTATTTGAGGGCAGGATCGGCCTGCCCAGTGTGACTACAGAAAAACCTCAACGTAGAGTCAAGTGATTTAACTTATAGCTTAGAGTACATATTCTTTATTTCCTTGTCTTCTCGGCGTATGAATAATCAGTCTCTTTATTATTACATTACTGTATGCAATATTTTCCCCAGTTCGTACACACGGCACACACGTTTCCGTATGAGATAGTAGAAGCATGTAAAAAAAAACAAAAAAAAAAACGCATGCTGCATATACACGGAATAAAACAAAATAATTTAACTGCGTTTCATAACAAAAGTGATGTTTGTAGCGCCTCGTGTACGCGCAACGAGGAGAGTCCATTATGGGTGCTCCTCTCTACCTTTTCACACGAGATGTGAGTAGGGTTGCCACCTGTCCGGTATTTTACCGACACGGCCGGTAATTGTTAGCGGGTGTCGGTTGTCGGTAGAACCTCAATACCGGCAGCTGTTTGTCGGTAATTTTACCCGGAAAGGATCTCCGCGAAAATTTTCAGGAAGCAGAGAGGGTTCTCTCATAAGAATTTGGGACGAGTCCCCAAATT